>JABEEO010000371.1:0-130129 GCA_013364945.1 Fusarium tupiense
TAAAGACCAGGGGGACAGCGTACTGCGAAATTGATGAAAGAGGGGTAATTGCGGGGTTTGGGGGGAAAATGTATTGAGTTTTGTGTAGGTTTAGAAGCCTAAAGTTAAAGACCTGAAGTCGTGACGTCGGCGTAATTGGTAAAAAAGGCTAATTGATTACGTAACAGGGAGGAGACACTTACCGCCTAGAACATCAGTGCACCATCAGTATAAACAGGGGCCTCATAGTCAAGTGAATGAGCTAGCTGAGGAACCCTGAAGACACGAAATGGAATGGATGAAGAAGTTATAAACCAATAAAGGGTTATAAATGCAAGGATTGAGTTATGGGTGAACCTGGTCCTGCAACCTCATCGTCTTCCAAGACTCGTGCGTTGGGGGATCAAGAGCCCCCAGAGTCGACATAGAACATAGAGTCTAGTCGAGCTAAGGAAAACTGTTCAAGTCCGAAGTACATCATGGCCCAATGAACAGCAACCTTCAGGTCAGTCGTCAGAAGCGTCTTCCATGCGAAATGCTTGACCTTCCGAATCAACAGTAACCTGGCATCATGAAGATCAGGACACTCCATGAACATGTGATGAACCGTCTGGTTGGGGTGCCCGCAGGTACAAGTAGCTTCGATTCGTACCCTGACGACCGCGTCGGAGCCAGAAACCTTGACCTCCCTCATCACGTGGCACTTGTTCAAGTACCAATTGAGTCCAACGCACTCAGTCCGCAGTTGCATACCAAGTGTAGACTCAGGGCGCGTCATACCTCGGTAGTAAGCTAAACTCTCTCCGCCCCATTCACCTTTGAGTGCATGAGGCTGATAAGTACTGGTCTTCTCATCTTTGCGTTCTGAGAGGTGGGCTTTCCATATTCCTTTACTTGTCTCAGTAGCCTGCCGAATTGCCTGCTGCCGGATGGCCCTGTTGCGGTTGACCGGGTTCCTCCAAGCTTCAAGAACTGTTGTTTTCGGCGGACACTTCCAAGTATCTTGAAATCGCTTTCCGGCATCTCCGACTAGTACCCTCGCGATGCCATTCAGGACGTCGAAGGCGCTTTCGTCGTAGGCGTGACGCTTGTCATGGAATCTTCCATCCTCATCGTGTTCAGGTAGCCTGTTGAACCAGAAGTCGTGAGGGCGCACCTTCAAAGACTTTGCGCGACAAGACATCGCCATACGGTAGAGGAAGACTTCGATGCTGTCAATGTGACACTCCTTCTCCAGGACAACACGTGGGGTGGCACGTATCGCACCAGACAACAGCATGATGCACTTGTACTGTAGCTTCTGGAGTCGCGCTATCTGGCCAGGTGGTAATGGTTTGCGAAGTCCCGTTAGACCCGGCTGATGCTTACGCCAGGCGAACCATGCTGCGCAAGCGTAGGAAATGACAGGGCGAATCTTGCAGATGTAATACTGCCTAGTCTTGTCGAGCGTCATCCCCCAGTTGGCTCCAGATATCCGTCTTTGATACCTCAATGCTGACTCAACCTTTTCCTCGATAAGGGTCAAGTGGTGCTCAAAGGACAGCCCGGGATCCAACATAAGCCCGAGAACCGGAAGCTTCTCCTGCTGAAGACATTTCGGGTTGTTCCTGAGCTCGTGAATGTCGGGCAGTAGCGTACACGGCGGTTCAACCTCTGGCGTGTCGGTCAACCCGAGGTTCTCGCGTTTCCGTTGGTCACTCTTCCGCTTGGCGTCACTCACCCCATTTTGAAAGTGCATCACCAGGGACTTCTCCGGAGAGAAGGAGAGATGGGCGCCTTTGGCCCATTCCGTGATGAGATCGTGGAATACCTTCAGGAGAGAACAGTTCTCCTCGTAGGATGGGGATACAGCCATAATATAAGTGTCATCCACATAAGCAAAGACATGAACCTCAACATTCGGCCGATCCAGCTTCTTGATTTCCTCGGCAAGCATTACAAGTAATGGCGCCGTATAGAATAAGAAGAGCATAGGGGATAGCGGCGATCCTTGGGGGATGCCGATGTTGACGAAGAAAGGTTCTGAAACGCTCTGGGGTAGTTTGATAACGATCAAACGGTCGGAAAGAAACGAGTGAATGACGCGGAGGAACCATGTAGCGATGCCGCGGTCGGCAAGAGTCTGGAGTAGTAAGACGCGATCCACACAATTGTAGGCTCCAGATACATCAAGTGCAACAATCGAGACGACCAGTCGAGGTATCCTGTTTGTTGGTTTCCAGGCCCAGGCTTTTCGAACGACACCCAACATAGCTGTGAGAGCGTCTGTAGTGGATCTGCCCGGAGCACCGTACTGTGTCTCGGGAAGAAGCTTGTGATCCAATGCAAGCTTCTTCAGGCGCTGGGCAAGGAACCGCTCAAATAGCTTGCCAAGACACGATAGGAGTGCTATAGGGCGCCAGCTATTTGGATGGTTATAGGCAGGCTTAGCAGCCTTAGGTAACATGGACGTAATGGCTTTCCTAAAGGCTGCTGCGTGATAGCCAAGTCTGATGCATGCGTTGAAAAGCTTAGTAATGTAAGGTGCTATCAGCATGCGACACAGCTTGAGGGCCTCGTTGGGGACCTTGTCCTCCCCGCAAGCCTTCTTTGACGGGAGCCTTTGGATCATGGTAATGATCATAAGCTCCGTCAAAACCAGATCCATTTCGAACTCCGCTCGATCGGGACTGAGGTCTGGGAAGGGAAGTTCTGGAGGGGGACAATCGCTCGTCTCTGACCAAGTGAAATTGCGAATACAGGTCTGCTTTTCTTTCTCTGAAGCAAACGTACTTTTGTTATGGACAAGTGCGGGCATATTGATGACATTTTGAGGCTGGGATTGCGCCTTGCCTATCGCAGTTGCCAACCAGAGTCCCTTATTGGCGATGCTTTGGCGATAGGAATTTTGGTTCCTGCCTTGCATATGTTTGGCGTGGTCATCCAGTCGAATGTCGGGGCCTGCGGGAGTAGAGAGACACTCAGTCGTCAGGATGTTCCGCAGGCGAGGATCTAAGAGCTGTTGTCGTGGAGGGGGGTTTGCAAGACGGCTGCCAACATGCTCCTGTATAGACTCATAGATAATCTGGACCAGTTTGGATGCAAAGGCATCCAAGTCGTGGTGGGTATCCAGTGGCATGCCATCGAGATGGCGAAGACCCAGTCCGACAGCTTCGAAGAAAGCCTTGATGTTGACACGATTCCATAACAGGAACCTGCTGTCGTCTCGGACACAGCTCATATCGAGGATTGTCCTAATGGGGCGGTGATCGCTCGGCTTCCAAGGGTTGTCTTGAAAGACTCCCCAATGCTTGACCTTGTGACACAAGTCGGGACTGATGAAGGTGAGGTCGATACATGAAGCTGTGTGATGGTTATCGCCATAACCCATAGTGCAAGTCACAGTGCCCTGTTTGGTCAAGAGTGCCATCTTCGCCACTGTAAGCATCTCATGCTCGAGGACTTTGGCAGCTGGTGTATGATTGGGCCGTTTGAATAAAGGGCCGCCCCATAAATAGCGATGAAGATTGAAGTCGCCGACCACGATGTTGCGTTGACCTAAAGTGGTTTCCTTAACAAGTTGCTTGACATCGATATGTCTCTTTGGTCGACCGTCCTTCGCCGGCTGGTTCACATTGTAGACAGAATGGATGGCAATCTGCCCTTGTTGAGTGTCGAGAAAGAGTGTCGCAGCCATATCTTGATTGGCATCAGTATGATATTCCACATGCCAAAGGTGTCTGGGAAGGGAGCGATGAACAAAAAAGAAGACTCGGCCGTATTCGACAGGTTCCGATTGCTCCGGAGCTTGCGACGACTTCTTGTTGCCTTTGCCACTCCGTCGATTGTGATCATCGGGGTTGTCAGTTGGCACGAGCGGTCTGGCTGGGTTCATCTCGAGATAATAACTCGGACAAGTTCGCCATATGGTTCGGGGTGACGGGTCACAGCCGCAGATGATGTCGGCAGAGCCACCATTTTTGCCTTGTCGCTGATGTGACATGAAGGCCTGCGTGCGTCTCCATGAGCCGCCGAAGTTGGCTTGATCAATGATCAGAGTCTCAAGCCTCGGTATGCATCGCTCCCGCTCGGCCTTGCGCTTCTTGCGCCGAGCCTGGCGACGTCCCATTGGGAGTGACCGAAAGCGTTACGAGACAGCAGTGATGCGAATGAGTTGCAACAGTGCTTGTCTGACAGCTCATCGGTCTGACAACCGACGAGCTGTCAGGCAGTGTCGACTCTAGGTGAAGACCAGAGAGAAAGGATGATGTTGGGATGATAGTAAGAGAAAAGAGGCTGAATGAATGGATGTTTCAAGATGGAAAGAGAAAGATGATGAAGAGATGATATTCGCGTTGTGATGCGATGTCCCAGCTTGTCTGCAGTATTTACAGGAGCAAATTTGGAGGCGGTTGAAGGAAAGAAAGAGTGATTGAATGGTTGAATGAATGAATGAAGGAAGGAAGAGACGAAGTGGCCGATGGCGACTTACTTATTGATTTGCGTTGCCTCGGGCGGCCCAAGTACCTGCCTCAGCCAACTCAACACCAAAGGTACAAAGTCATTCAACGTAACCTCAACTGCGATAATTTGTCAGCAACCTCGTAATGTTGAGAGATCCGAGCGGTTAAAACTGCCGTATTATCGTATGATCGAGAAGCAAATCTTTCAAGGCTGGAAATTACACGACGAGGATAAAGATTTGTTCATTGTCGTTGCTGCCGAGGGGCGTGAGCTGCCGAGCGCGCTGTGATACCGCACGACGGCTCTGAAACCTTCCACTAAAAACCACGCTACTGGGGGGAGTGCAGCACCCCAACCTCCCCTGTACGGCTGAGACAGGCCCCGGGGGGTAAGAACCTACAGTGAACATTCACCGCTGAAATACGGCCGGGGTGCTAAAGTTGTACGGGCGCCTCGCAGCCTCGCAGCGCCCGCTATGACGGGAACTATTGTCCCGCGGATGCAGATTACGCAGAGCGCTAAACTCACGGCAATCCGCCGTGCCATTGCAACATCAACGGTATGAGCTCTTGCTGAACCTCGCCCCCTGTGCTAGCATGGTCATCGATTCAACGCCGTAGCTAGCTCGGGAGAGTCCCAGTCTCCGCTAATCGTGTGTATGGTCTTAACTACCTAGGTACGTATCTGATCGCGCAGCCACCTCGAGAGGAACAGCATCGAGTCTCCCCCCGTGACTCAATAAGTTTGCTGAATTAGCCATCATTGCACGTGTTGTAGTCGGTGAGCCAAGTTCAAGGCGACTCGCAAGTCCAGATCTGCAAGTCAGCAAGTGGTGAAATTGTGCATTAAAAGTGGCGGAGCAAATACGCGGAAGAAAGTAACGAGTTATTGTAAGAGATGTTCGATTTAGACACACGAAATACAAGATGTAACAAGAGATTTCGACAAGATTAAGGCAGTAAATACACTATTCAGTAGGAGTCGTCGAATACCGTTCAAATCCTTTCAATTGACACGGATAACAGGACACAACAGACAAAGAAAATATCAGCACCCAGATGCCCTTTGCCAGCACCTCCATCCCCAAGTCCCAGATGAACCTCCTCCATGTCATTCTACCGTTACCGTCGCTTACCATGTCTCGAACGACGCGATTTCAAGGGAATACTGATGTCAGAATTATCTGATGCATCGCTATCAGACTTCTCTGACTCGCTCTGACGAGCAGAGGAGCCGGGGCTATCATGAGCCTTCCTCTTGCTGCGTATAGGGCTTGGAGACCGCACGGAGTCGCTGGCACTACCTGTGTCACTAGCAACCGATATAGGCCCCTCATAATCCTCGGAATCGCTGTGAGATCTGTGCCGAGACGAAGTAGCTTTCTTGATGTTGCTTGGGCTATGCTTCGCCTTTTTGGATGCGGGCATCTCTGAGACTGATCCAGCGCGGCTAGCCTTACGTGCAGAAGGTTTGCGCGGCGTGTTGATGCCGCTTGCAGGAGCGAGGAGGCCATCAAAGGTGTCAAGACGGCGCTTTTTCAAGGTTGCCTGGTCGAAGGTAGCCGGTGGACTTCCGGTAGTCTTGTCACGTTTCGCACGTGAATGATCCCTCTCCCGGTGAGAGCCAGGCGTTGGTTGAGAGTGAGAAGCCCTAGTGCGAGACCGCGACTCAGCTCGACCACGCTTCTTCTGGATAATAGAGTCAGAAAATGCAGGACTTGCTTCTTTGAACCTTCTATTCGAAGACTTCAAGGTTAATGCATCGGCGGCAGGCTTCGAAGAAAGAAACGAGGCCCCCCGAGAGCGCTGACTCCTTTGAGGAGACTCTTCAGAAGCTTCGGAGTCGGACGCGAACGGGTCCGAGCTTGCGTCATCCTCATCCTCCGAAACGGCAGATTTACGAGACCGACCACGATCTCGGAAGGATGACTTGCTCGAGGTCTGTTTCTCGGGCGTTGAGTCCATAGACTGCAAAGGTGAATGTCCATGACGTGAGCGACCCTTACGAGTGTCTTTGGGCTTCAAAAACGATGGCGTAGGAGATCCAGGAGCCTGATGCTTGCGCTTGAAGACGGATTCATTTGAGATGGTTTGCTTATCTTGGGGGCTTGAGGGCAAAGTGTTGACAGTTCCTGCTCTCTTCGAACCGAACGAGGGCTCTGGGGCTGGAAGCAGTAACTTGGGGGTCGCTGGCGCGTCCCTTAGCCCGAACCGGTCGCATAAGTTATTAAAACCCTCCAAGAACTCAAATCCGAATGTAGCCAGAGATACTGGTCCGCGCACAAGCTGCAACGATGCGCTGGATGAGGACGTAGGCTGAGAAAATCGACCAGGAGCCGGTGCCACAGCAGATCTTTTACCCCTCAAAGTAGCTTCTGCGATAACTCTTCTTCTTTCTTCTGCTCTGTAAACATCTGCAGCCTGGCTAGCAGCAGTGCTCTCGGCTCCCCGGGCAGCCTTTTCGATTTCAGCAGCATGCCTGGCAGCTCTGGCATCCTCCTCGTCGATATCAGGCCAATCACCACCGGCTTGCGCACCAAGCCTTTTGTCGAGCCATTCTACAGCCTCAGGCCTCGTCTTAAAAGACTTGTCTATTTGCGTATGTTAGAAAGTAGAAAGGCTTACATGTTTTCGTCATGACTTACTGCTGTTGTCCTTGTAGTTGTTTGTCAATATCTGGCGAGTCTCTTCGTCATGTGCAATGCCGGTTTTGAAACCTCTGGCTATTGCATAGAACTTGGCCATGGTTCTCCTCACTACACGAACGTAGAGTTGATAGACAGAACCAAGATGGAACAGAGCGAAATGTCGGGGGGCTAACCAGTGATGGGCTTACAGGAAGCGGCCTTTGTGACTCTTAACCGTACTGCCGTATATGTCGGGTGGGAGCTGACGCGCAATCCGTGGGTCATCTTGTGATGTTACCCATTCCTTGTTGTCCCGACGCAATCTCCGACTCGGCATAAGAGATGCTCCATGGGCTGATGTTCCTGGCTGAATACGACCCGCGCAGGTGACGAAGCAAAGTTTCATCTTTGGGGGGTCGCGGTATACGCGAGAACGATGCTAATGCCGTAAAGGTTACATCGTGTTAGCTGACCATGCGTTCCTTTCAGCTAAACCTTCTCACTGGTCTCATCCGACAACTTCCTGATGCTGTAACGAGGCTTCGTCCCATTGGTGGACCGACGGTGTTTCCCTAGGTATCTATCAGACCATGACCCATGTATTAAGACTCGGCAATAGATGGAGTTTCCGGTTGATGGAGTGATTTCAGTTCTACTAGTCTGTGCGCAATGCAAATATTGTCAATAGAGCAGAGTAACAACAGGGGCCATTGGATCTAGACCAATATTTGTAAAACACGGCGGCTTGCTCGGGCTGTGTGGTTGAGACCGCCTGTGCGTTTCTGCTCCAAAAGCTAAAGCTAGGGCGGGATCAGCAGTGCACGGTTGGGGTAACCAGTCTAGTTAGGTACCGTATCACCACCGCCTCGCTTACGACCCGAGCACCCAGACCCCAACCTAAAACCTGCTACCTAGCCTAGGTACCTAAGTTAGGTAGGGTGTAGCCGTGCATAGCGGGACTCTTCAACTCCCGTACGGCAAGCTCGGGCAACATTAAGACTAACTTTGCAACGTCTCGTTCCGAACCTTGAATAGTATCGTCAACCCCAGGCACGAAGTTTAGGCTTGGACCCGCCCGCAAATTGACATGCAACTCTGATCTACCATCTCGCATGGCGCGGGTGGCCTCGGAAACCGCTTGACGCGGAAATGAGCCGTCGTAATATCGAGAAAGGGGGTTCGTGATGGATTTTCCAGAGTTTCCCGAGTTCTTCGCCGTTGGCGATGCCCCCCAACTTTTTGTTTTCTGCCTTACTCTGTCCCGGCCCTCTCGTCGTTTTTGGCACCGGATATAAGACTTCATTGATTAAAGCCAAATGCTTAATATTGTACTTTTTAAGTCTACTTATATTCTGTCTATTTTAGTAACAGACTTGTTAATCTATTGGTATATAACTATTATAATTCAGAGAATAATATAAGTTTATTAAAATATAAGTAACTAAAAAGAGAAAAAGTAATATAAAATTATATATAAAGTATATTAACTATATATACTACTTTACCCTAAAGCTATTAATAATATATAATATAATAAGACTTTTAAAGCTTTTTATTAATTATTAACTATCTTTATATTTACTTAATATCCTATTATAGTTATAATATTATAAATACCAGCAATAAGATGTAGTTTCGCGGTTAGGTACCACTAAACCACAGCCTGCAACTAGACGGCTATGTAACATGTAGTTGTGAGCTAGATGTGTTATTTGCACTTGGGACTTGTGGCTGAGAGCTTAAATCAGCGGACAGAACTTAGAGTATGGACAAGAAGTGGATTCGCCTGCAACATAACTCATAGACAAACAAAACAATGATTGGTAGATGTGTCAAAGTACTTGCATTAACTATCTTCAGCCTATAGGCCAGACGTTGAGACCTCTAAAGACTAAGTTCTCTGGGTCTGTGCCTAAGATTTAAGCTCTCAGCCACAAGTATCAACTGCAATGACATACCTAAGGTAGGTTTGGAAGGTTACCACTATGCCAAAACGGAAGGTATATTTACAGTAAGGAAGGTAGGTATCTCAGGTCTAACCTCTTTACAATAGGTGAGGACAAGCAAGGAAGGAGAAACAACACATACAAGCAAAGGAAAAGGAAATAGCAATATAAAGCATCAAAATTCAACTATGAGACAAACTAAACAGACACAACCCCAAAAACTTCAGAGACCTCCCTCCCCCGATCAATCACCACCCTTCCCCTTTGACGAGCCATGCGAAAACTTCCTCTTCTTGTGTCCCTGTCGCCTGGGAGATGGTCCACCCTTCTCACGACCCGAACCAGATGGTGCATGACTAGCCGGCTTATCTGGTGGTTGAGCACTGGAGGTACGTGTAGTCGTGACAAGAGCCTTAGAAGGGGTGCCGACAGGTCCCCTGGAGGCAGAGCTAGTCCTTGCAGTAGAGACAGAAGCGTTGTCAACAGAAGCAGTGCGTGCGGAGGCCTTGGCCTTGGGAGTGCTCTTGGTCCCATTACCATGACGAGGAGTTCCGGTTTGCTGAGTCCTCCTAGTCTTGTCGCTGGTAGTCCTTTGACTCCCTCCGCTCTTGGAATGGCTGTTATCGCTGTCGCTGTCACCATTGGCGTTGGTCCTCCGGCTGCTGGCTTTGCTGCTGGCTCTGTTGGTGCTTACCCTGGTGCTGCTCCTACCTCTGTCTCTACTGCCATTGCATTTGCTCTTGTCCCTTTTCCCTCTAGCATCTTTGTTTCTGCTCTGCCCTCGAGGCAAGTCGCTAGAGGACGATCTTGCACGATCTTGGTCCTCGCGCACCGCCACTGCTTTACCTTTACCTGTACGAGACCTGACATCGGCGTTGGGAGACTCCTGGGAGCTGGAAGGAGTGGTGCTATCTTTGTTGTGTCGCTGGGTAGAAGCCTTAGGATCGGTGGTAGCGTTCTCCTTCCCCTTGCCACTGTCGAGATGCCTCTTGTTCTGGCCATTCTTACCCTTCTTACCCTTCTTCTTGTTGCCGTCTACCTCCGCCGTGCTGTTGTCGTTCATCCTGGGGCTGCTGCTAGATTCACTCAATCTCGACTCAGGCCGTGGTTGCTGAGCCTCCTCGTCGGCACCAGTGGTCGACATGTTCTCGTCGAAGAGTGTGGTGAAGTCGTGGACATCGTCGTGGGAAGAGCTGGGCCCGACGTTGTTGGAAGACTCGCCATTAGTCGCAGCGTCGCGTTGAGTACAAGGAACTTCGATGCCATTCATCTCCAAATCATCGGGTGGCGTTGTTAGCTCCATGGCATCTGGTTCAGGTTCCTTGTCCTGTGATTCCTGGGCATCCTTCGGTTCCATGAATGAGGTAATCACGGACTGACCCGCTGGATTGGGCTCTGAGTGCTTTTTCGGTCTGCCGACTGGTCTCTTGGCGGATTCCTGTGACGAAGGGACGCTCGAAGAGCCCTGGGTCGGGGCTTTCGTCTTCCCATTCCCCTTCCCAGCGGGTTTGAAGGACTTTGCCGGCTCAAGGTTTAAAGCCCAGTGAGGAACCTTGTTGCGGTAAAACAGAGACTTCTGATGCTCTGCTTTCGAGAGCTTATCCGTGCAAGATGGATCCCACGCCTTGTGTGCTCCGCCACAGTTACAGCACTTGAAGTCCTTTTGCACGTTGCAAGTGAATGATTCATGCGCTTCTGCACAAAGGCCGCAACATGGCGCCGCGGCGTTGCAGTCGATGGCAAAGTGTGCGGTTTTGCAGCATCTGTTGCAAAAGAGTGGAGTGCCCTGAGCACAGAAGGGCCTTTATCGTCTCTGTCAGCCTGCGTTGAGAAAGATTGAGCGATGGTTACTTACTTGGCCTCATAGTGATGATTGAATACCTTGACACCGGTCGACGCAAGTCCCCTCGCTATGCCCAAATTCTCGGTTTGTACGATGAGCCGCTGGTACGCAACCTTTGCCCTGACACCAGGCATATCTAGCTGCTCTTGGAGAAACTTCTTCATGTCATAGTCATATCCCATCTTTTGGTGGATGGCGACGTCGACTATATGCAGATGGTAGGTAAGAGGAAGGGTGGAGCAGTCATGCTCAAGCTCAAAAAGTTTTTTCAGGTTCTGAGGATTCTTTCGAATGTGATCTCCAGTATCCCAGTCGGTAAACGATATGATCATGAAATTATACTTTCCTTTTGATCGAGCCGGTTGCAACTTGACTGTGTCGACTTTGGCCCAGACTCCGCCTTGGGATTTGACCATCCGCGTGAGCTCCATGTGGGACTCGGACTTCAGCTTTTGAACGAAATCCAATTCATTGTGAATTTTGACCATCACGTAGCCAGCTTCGGGATTAATATTCTGATCGAACTGGCCAAACAATCGTCCTTCGAGGCTCAGCAAGTTGTCCTCAACATGGCCCATTCGATCAGTGACGCCACTAATCTGTGCGCCAAGGTCTCCTAGGTAAGAACGAAGTGTGCCTTGGAATACTGGATTTTGTCCCGGTTCAAACTCGGAGCCCATTAACTCCTGTTGAATGCTGGCTAGTTGGTGACGGAAGTGACCAAAATTGTCGAACATTTCCTGGTGGGGGACACCGAATGTGTTAACATCGGACTCGAGTTTACACAAACGCCTTGTGATCTCGTTCAACGATCTACTGATCCATACACGATTGATGGCTTGTACTTCATGCTGGATTTCAGAAATAGTACAAGCTGTCTCTTTGGAACTTTTCCAGATCGAGTACACCATCTGCTCCAGAGAGGGGGTTTCAGGGGTGTAGTTTTCGTCCCTCAGACGTTTCTTCTCACGGCCGCGGGAAGGCATTATAACGATAGACAAGAGGTGTTGATGGAAAGAAGATGAAAGACTCGAATGAGATTGAAAATGGTGATAATGAATGAAGATGTAGGAAACAGTCAAGTCTATGAAGCTGCAATTTATACATGTAACGACAGAAGATGTACTCTACCTTTGCGTTGTCTGTTGCGAAGTCTCCGAGGGCCCAGAAACACGGAGATGCCCGAGCCTGTCTCTCATGCCCCTCTACAAGGTCCTGATCACTCCGAGGTCGGTCAATGTTTCCATATCTTTGCTACTGCCGTGTAAGACTGGCTGCAGATGCCGTCTTTGCCGGCCATTCACGCTGTATCAGGTACAAAATTCGAAGGTTGTCACGGATACAAGATTCACGGGTAACACGGAACGGCTTGGAACACTACATTCAGACGATAGTTTACGGTGAGTATCGCAACACAGCCTACCTCGTTTCCGCAATTTGGCTATCCGAGGTGTGTATTCAGTGACCAAGGGGAAGGCATATCGGAGGTGCATCAGGTGGAAAAGCATGACCCCAGGGCTTCCGCTAGAAAGCCTCCTGACCAGGGTAGTTTCCCAGACAAGGCCTACGTATGTGCTGACCGACATCGATAGCGTTTTTGAGGCTGCCTAGGCAAAGTTGTGGACTTCCGCGAATAGACTCCATGATATTCCTCTTAGCGGCATTGCCTCGTAGTATATTCCGAGTAATTCCGACCGCAGCAAGAGGCGTGTCAGATGCGAAAACACGATTAAGAAGTTTCAAGACAGCCGGGGAAAATATTGTCCACCGTCTCGGTGACTGCGATGTGAAAAGCGTGCAATACCAACTGAGATGCGGAGGTTTGGCTCAGAACCTTAAATGGCGTATTCCGGTGAGATATCAATAGTGCAAGGGTGTCTCATGCGGGAACGGAGATGCGCGATTGTACGATTCCCGATCGCCCGTGCTCTACGCGCCCCAACCCCGAACCCTTGTGTAAACTCTATTTCTAAGCTCTGGATCGACAGGGGAAAGAAAAAGTTCCGTGAGCTGGGGTCCCCAGTGCCGAAGCGGGGGTCTGCCGCTATGTCACAGCGCTACTGCGGATACTGCGGATGCACCGTTGAACGGCATGTCCCAATAGTCCCAACATTAATTTCCACTTCCGGCTTTGCTGACAGTAGCTGTGTCTTTGTCTTGGAGATTGAAAACGTTGAGCCGCTAGAGGGATACGTATCAACTATCAGCCATGTCACGAGCGCGGCAAGTCGGCAGAGTTGTGTACGAGAAGCCTATAAAGACTTCGACACCCCGCTACAAAGCACCATCTTCATCTTCACCAGGCCTTCATTCAATAGCACTGTACATGATCTATACTTTTCTACCGTCAAGAAACTCCAACATGCAACCCCAAGCCTTGACTCCGGTTTCAGATGCCGCTGGCGGCCAACTGATAGATGAAGCACTCTCACGTAAGTCAATGATTCTTGCCCAGTCTCAAACTGACCATCGCTGACTTCTAATAACCCAGACCAGAAATCCTCGACTCAGGATCTGCCCGAACAGCATCTAGAAGGCCCTTCCTCTGACGCATCCAAGCAGATGGTAAATTCGGAAACCTTGGTGGAAAAGGGTTCCAAAATCGTTGCCATTTCAACTCCTGGTGTTACTTCCGCGGATCCTTCACCCAGCTCCCAGGCTTCTCTTGTCGATGGAAATTCTCCTATGCCCTCCAGCTGTGACGATTCGCAATCAGAGGACTCGCCCCCCAGCTCGCCGGTTGTCTCATCCCAATCTAGCTCGATATCGCCAAACCGAAAGACCTCCTCTGATACATCGGACCAGGAGGAGTCCGCGCCGAAGAGATCTCGAACCAGAGTCAAGCGTGTCACAAGAGAACACCACTCCACCACCGACATTTTGACACGCCTCCATGCCATCTACCCAATACTCAAGGAATACACCGATCAGATGAAGAAGAAGAAAGACGTTGTGATCGAGCATGAGACAGGGTTTACCCTTTCCCTTGACCTGTTCCCTTGACCTGAGCGGGGCTTATGATGTACCTGATATGGACAGAGTGTGGAAGTTCTGTGAAGTCTATGAAGACTGGTACTTGAAGCGGGGTCGCAGTGAGCAATATAATCAGGCTGGTTGGTGTTTTACGGATACGTCGTGATGGTGCGTGGGGGTTGGTTGTTTCTTTATTGTTGTCACCTATACCTATGTAATACAGTATTTTCAATTATGTATCTACTCTCCACTGATCCCATTCTCAGTCATCCAGCCTTATGATGTGGTCTTGACGCCAATGTTTGATACCTTTGATTCGCCCGTGCTATAGACCACCTTGAACGTGCACCATAACAAATGGCCATACAAAGTATCCTCGCGTGCCCATACACCTTACTGTAGGACTTGAAGACCAAGTTCGCTTTCATAAACGGTTGTGTTCACGCCCATTTGTGATTTGGCTATTAGAAACTATCGTCCCGAAGCCGTCTTCCGCATTAGGTCATGCTTTCCCTCGAAACCCTCACAGAGTTCGCTTCAACGCCATTACATGGATTCTTTAGGTGCTCCGCGGTGTTCGATTGAGCAGCCATCGCGCTATTCGTTATCAAGTATGAAAGATAATTGAAGCTTAAGGTTAACCTACACACCAAAACCCAGGCTGTTGTAGATGGTAGTCATCTGATTCAGAGCAAAAACGCTGCACTGTGTAGTCGCGAAGAAGAGCCCAACGTGCTTGGCTGAGCATGCCTAAAGCTTATACGGTCAGCAGCCAATATCTATTCACTACGGGTACAATTTCAGATTGAAATTCGTTATATGTACGGTAGTATTGAAGAGCGGTTGAGCCCAGTGTGTGCTTAGCTCATGATACAACAACAGTGACCTGGTCAAGGATTTCAAGGAGAGAGAATATTTTAGAACAGGGACGGTCTCGTTAATGGTAAAAATATGCCTTGGTCATGGAGCTAGCTGCAGCAGTAGCTTACAACTCAAGGCGTGGTCATTTGTTGTGGGTGAGATCCAAGATCGAGAGTGTTCTGATTACCCTGTAATGCAAGCATGGTACGTACCTATACACTCTGGAAGAGGCATTGACTGGGTATGACTCGTTGAGTAAATGGACTCCCCTGGACAGCTCAGACAAGCAGCAACAACCTCTGTCGGGCTTCAAAGTGACATCCAAATTGGCTTGTCGATGCATCTACTGCTATACCAGCGTCAGACATGGCATTTCCACGGCAGAGAATGGAGAATATTACGGTTTGTCGTGAACTAAATGGACTCTGTATCCCCCTCAGCACCTGAATAGGGACGGCTTTTCAGTACATAGCATTCATTAGAACATGCCGCCTAGAGAGGCTAGTCAAAGATTACATCGAAGCCGAGGAAAGGGAGGAGAAGATACATCTGTGCGAAGGTCAGGCACTGAATGCCTTTGCTGCCCAAGTCCATGTGATCAGTCACCTTTGCTGAAACGATACTGTCTACAAAGGCAATCAGCTCACGGCTTTATTTCGTCTTAGATTTCATGGAGCACTCGTGAAGTGGCCCTCGTGTGCTCGTCCGCAAACGGAAAAGCGATGCACAACCTATCCAGAGACATCAACTCAGTGGGAAAGCCGAGTTACACAAGACTGCTTTGGGAGCCACGTAAGTATGGCCAAGGAATGTATAAATCGGCCAAGTCTGTCGATAATTAAGTTCTACCATGTCTTGAAACTTTAAAGCGCCTGAAGCTGCAGCTTGCTCCCTGCGAAATTGAATGAGGTGCAGTATCAGATTCATGTGTCGTTATTAGCTATATTGTTAGCCGGCAAGCCGTGGTTCGGCAATTTTCCTTACAACAAGATGCATTTATAGTGATACGATATGAGGTTTAGTGGGTTGAGATTATCGGATCGCTTAGACCCAGGAGACGACCATCGTAGTCACCGGCGAACTTATGAACAGGACAGAGTAGGTTTGAAGCCGGAAACGGTCAGATCCCAGAAGGACAGCTTACTGGATAGAAGAGTCAGCCTCTGTTCAAGACTACTCATTGACGAGTATCTGTACTGTGTATTTCATTGGGCTGTACGATGTAACTAAACAGTAACATCTACAGGCTTCCCCTTCAACCTTATAGGCCGCAGTCATCCCATAGCTAGTACTTCAGTTACGCCCCTTCAAGAAATCTTTCACTTCCTACAGGCTTTCCATACCTGCAATAACTAGAAATCGAGTTGCATTCTTTCCTTCATTGCCTCGCGTGAGTCGCTGTCGGGGTATATCAGTAAGTACTGGTAGCATGGCCGTGCATGTGCGTTGTACAACCTCAAAGACAATGTTAGCGAAACGATGCCCTTTCACTTACACTGGTTGGCCTCACCTCCTGCGAATATAGAAGAAGTTTATCCCGTCTGATCTCGCTAGGCAAGTTCAATTGTAAGATACAGGGACCTTCGGTGGGAAACGATAGGCAAACTAGAGTCGTGTTGTGCATTTGTGAACTTTGCGGTTTCTTAGCGGAAATCACAGATCATAACATGATGTCATCTATAGCATCGGCGGAGAAACATTTCTGCACGTTTAGGTCCTAGAGAAAGGATTACAGAGCGTAGCTCCCAGGTGCGAACGATTGATTGGCTTTAGGGTCGCCGATATTGCGTTCTCGTAGCGATGTGCGAGAGTGCGGGACTGGACAATGTACCCTACCAACTTTGTTGAAAAGAAAAGAAGGAATACATATAGAATGTTCAGTTTTTGCCTGCGTTTCCCTTTTTGGTTTCGGGCTCGATGCTACCAGACTTGACCTTCGTGAATTCTTGCCTTGGCATCGGGATAAATGTGTATCTCGGACCTCCTAGAACTCTTTAAAGCTTGCAGCACGGTCAAGCCTGAAATGAGCTCTGGTTAGAAAGCCAATCTGTTTCAGATAATTATGCACTTAGAAATTCTCGGATCATCATCCGTTACAAATATGATATCGCAAAACCAGGGCCTAGACCCTGAATTCGTCTAGAAGCAGAGACTTGGTAGCTCAGATTATGGCCTTTCATCATGACGAAAACGCTCGCGTTGGTCATGGTAGTATCCCTTGAACCAGGGTACTAAAGAATGTCTAGTTATAAGATTTACAGAGACTTGTACTTTTCCGCAGACGCTTCGTCTTAATGCATCCCAGGCTGCCCAATGACAAGGTTTCGCTGGAAGTATTCGCCATATTGGAAACCTCCATGCTGAGTGACATAAAGACTGAGGTAAAGACAGCACAATTGAGTATAGATCTCGGTAGACTTGATGTTTGTTCTTCATAGCACCTGGATTTCGCATTAAGATCTTTTTAGCTCTTTGACGACTCGAAAGTTGTCAGTCAGTATGAGGGCTCTGATCACGGAACTGTTGTCTAGAATATGGATAAGAAGAGCTCAGATCGGATTAGGAAAGCTTGTCAAGAGATGATGAATGGAACAAAATTGAATCGTTCTAAGTCAATCTAAAGCTATAGTAGAGGCAAACTTGGTGAGGTGAGCTACAGTTTTACTCAATTGATCAGAAACTAATTGTATGGCCAAAGTCAGGGCCTCTTTTTTCCTTCGTACTAACATCTTGCACTTTGTTTCTGATGGAAAAGAGCAATGCAGCAGCATTCGATTTGGCATGGCGGCGATCTACCCTGGAGGGGCCACCGCTCCGACGCATGCGCTCCGACTGCACGCGCAGAGGTTGGCGTGAAGTTAAATTACATTATTTATTGATCCATCCTCAGAGCGACAGGTATTTATGACAGTAGCATGTTGAAATCAACAGCTAAGACATTTTGTTATGATTCCAGAGAATTTCTAGTTAGATATAAGTTTGGAGTAGGCAGTCACCTGTAAGGCATGGAGTGCACTAACTGCCTCTGTAGTCACTGAACGAAACAGCGAGGTTCAATTAACACGATATCACCTACACTTGAACAATAATATGTAAATTTACCAATCGATATTTCCATATCGAGGGATACTCAGCTGGTTAATAGAGACACCAAGAATATTTGTCGCCTCCATAATCATGTCGAAGTATGCACCCGCTGTGAAATCTCTTCCCGTGAAGCCCCCTGTAAAGCGCCCTATAAAACGCCCTGGCATTGAAGCTTATGGCGCACCTCCAGCCCATCTCAACTCCCCAAGCACTGACTTTGACGTTCAGACCATCGCCAGATATTCTTCCCTATTATCCTTCAATTTAATTTAACTTTTAGGTCTTCGGTAAAGTTTCTAGAAGTATTTCTTCCACATAGCTTTTCGCACTCAAGACATGAAACCGTTTACGCTGCCAGGCGACGATTGAGCGTTTCCAGGGCAGGAATGTCGCATCAAACCTACATTTATCTTGACATTGCCATCGTACCTTAGGCTCCACGCAATGAGTCAAACGCTAGTGATTTTCCCGGAACGCGGTTTCTAGGCTTTGGCCAATTCCAGCGAAAGGTATACTAGCGTTGGGCTGTATCTGTTAGTTGCCATTTGGTTTCTTAAATGGCGGCCTTTTGAGACTTGGTGCTGGGGTGGAGCAGGCTTTTACTGCCTCAACCGAGATACCTCGTAGCTGGGCTATTCGGAGCGATCAATGGCACTTAGCTTTCATTTTTGTACGATACGTAGCTCGTTATACTCAGTTAATGTATGTTTTCTGACCTGCTATGTAGACAATTGCAAGAGCAATAGCGCATTTGCGTGCGCGGCACCAAGCAAGCAGATCAGCTCAAGGTGCTTTTCTCAACTCAAAATTTGCTTTTGGGACACGATGTCTATAGTAAATCTCGGATTGGTGTACTACACTCGCGATAACCTGACAAACTCGGGGCCATCCAACATCACCCTCTCGGAATGGGAGGCTACACGACTTGGGTTATAACCAGCTACACAGTAGCCAATATAGCAGGACATTTGAGACATAGCACTACGAAACTTTGTGGCTATAGCTGTATTCATGAGTTTGGGGGTAGAAGAGGCTGTGGAACCCGGCTCAAAAGTAAAGAACACATATGAGCAAGACACCTTAATAGCCTTGCTCTTCGCCCTTCATGGTCAGGTAATCATGGTAGACGAGATAGCAAGGACAGGCAAACTGCTGGGCAATGACCGCCCCAGGCTTCGCTATTTGGTTCTGTCAATTAAGTAGAGGTTTTGGCATATCTGTTGACACGCAGATTGCGAGTGGATCCTATCAAGACTGGTATCGTCTCGGGGAGTTAAAGATCTTTCCATGCGCTAATTCCCTTGTAGTATCTTTACGAAGCATTAAGTGAGCTTCGATAGTGCCCGTGGATCGTCACCCTAGCCTGACAGGCATCATCGTCTACACCAAGCTGCCCATGTCTTATGAACGGGACTCGCTGTCTGCACCAAAGAACCATGAGACGTGGCGCTGCGATTAGGTCCGAGTTCAACAAGTAACCTACTCTATCTATGTATAGTCCACCAGAGGCAAGCAGTCAGTGTTAGAGTGTAAGACTTATTGCAGACTCAAAATACTACTGTGCTGGTGTTGCCTGGTGTCTGAGGCCTTACAGCATTAGTCCTTCCCAGGCAGCGATATCCCAAATCATATCGCCCGCCAATCAATCCAACAATCTTACTCTTCTATGACGTTCTAAAGCCAAGGTCGTGTCGAATATGCATACAACGGTTTATATCCGCATGGATAGATCAAGTGTTGCTAAGTCCGGGCCCTTAACCCCGAAGCCGTCTCCATACGAGCTCCGATTTCTCCTTTGGGCAACTCCCTGTACTCCATGCGTATATGCATCTTTTGATACGAAGCTTTTGGATAAGGTATAAAACAGTGACTATCTCGAATCCAATAGCGATGGATGCTACTTGATCACACTCACAAGTTCAACCTCTCAACTCTCAGCCTGTAAACCGCGAACATCATGGAAACGAGAATCCTCATCACGGCCCTAGTCCGCACCCAATCTCAAGCTTTGACTCTATCCTCCCTACCAATAACACCTCTTCTCTTCACCAACCTCGACGATACAGCTTTTCTCACTGAAGTAGCTTCAGCACACGACATCGTCATACACGCAGCAAACGGTTATCACGTCCCATCCGCCCAAGCCTTCATTCGCGGTCTCGCGCAACGGAAGACCCAAACAGGACGCGACGTTCACTACATTCACAACTCCGGAACTTCGAATTTTGGTGATAGACCTGTTTCGAAGACGTACTCTGAGAAAAGGGTGTTTTCGGATAGAGATGATGTTTACGCTTATGAGAAGATGAGGGAAACGATTGAGCCGTATCATCAACGAACTGCTGATGTTAGTGTCTTTGAACTTGGCAAAGAGTTGGGTGTCAAGACGTATATCATCTGTTCGCCTCTGATATATGGTAAGGGAACGGGCTTGTTTGACAAGTCGTCGATACAGATCCCGACAATGGTTAGGGCTGCTCTGGAGAGAGGACGGGCAATGTACGCCGGTGACGGACTGGGGCTTTGGGATCACACGCATGTTGAAGACATCGCAGCGCTCTACACGCTCATATTAGCAAAGATTGTTGAAGACGAAGACGTACCATTTGGCAAGGAGGGTTTCTTCTTTGCAAACCATGGGAAACAGTCTTGGTTTGAGATAGCGAAGGAGATTGCAAGAGTTGGCCATCAACGAGGCAGACT
The DNA here is from genome assembly GCA_013364945.1 of Fusarium tupiense. NCBI lineage: Eukaryota > Fungi > Ascomycota > Sordariomycetes > Hypocreales > Nectriaceae > Fusarium > Fusarium tupiense. The sequence goes on from JABEEO010000371.1 coordinate 20,462, forward strand.
CACCGCTGAACCCGAAAGTGTTGGGCTGAAGGAGGTTAGTAAAGCTTGGTTCGACGGTGATGAGCATCTTACTGAGCTTGGATTGTGTTCGAGGTGAGTTGGATAGGTATTGTTGATTAGCGTTGCTGACGTTTGTAGATCTCAAACGAGAGGAGATCGGAGTCGCGAGTTAGGATGGGAGCCGGTGAAGGATGACTCTAAATGGATTGAGACTGTGACCGAGGAATTTGACGCTGCTCTTGAAGCGATGGCCTGAAATTGGAAAGCACTGGAAGATGTTAATGACGGTTCGAGGTCATCGCTGCAGGAAATGTTTGTATGGACTACTTAACTTTAACTCGGTGCAGGCAAGTTGACTTCTTGGTGTAAAACTTTCCTGTTTCCTATTTTATTTTCCATTTTCTTCTTCTTCTTTTGTTTCACCAGCTGGATCATTTCATTCAGAATTCGTCCGACTCGTAGTCAAATTTTAGCAATGTAATACAGATAATTACTTCCAATCTTGGGTAGTACTACGGTGCTATTGGCCGCGAATGGGTAAACCGCAGCCATTTCCTTTCGGATTTAGCGAACCGCTAATGGAAATTAAAAAAAAAAAAAACCAAGGCATAGAAACTTTGTAAAATACTTTTTAACCAATTTCACAACGCTTGTAAAGCGACAAAGAGGAATTGAAAAGTCATCGCATTTGGAATTAAGAAAACAAGGCCGAAGTAACTACAGTAAACCAGCAGACACGATGGCTCCAGCGATGGATGGGACTTCTTGTCAGAGCAATAAAATGATCGAAGCATAAATGCAGCGCTAACATAAATGCCTTCCTATCGCAAAGTTCGTGTTCGTGAGCAGCCGGACTGTGAGAGAATTGGAAAGATAGTAATTGATTTGTAAAATGGTTTTTGCTGAAAAGTAAAATGCGTAAATGATAAAAATCAACGCAGAGGTGGATTGCGGGATAGGAACTTCAATTTGCTGTCAACTACCGTTGGTATTGGAGGTAAAGAAAAGTGTAAAAATAATCACCGGGTCTCACATTACTACAGTCGCAACACAATTCTCAGACAACAATCCACTAGCACAGCATTCAACTTTTCAGAACCTCAGAAACCGACTCCAATTGCGTTCTGGCATTTCCTGCGTGGTAGACTTTTTTTTTTTCTAACTGAGAAATTTTAGTCTTCACAACCCGTTTTCCCAGAGAGAAAATTTTCATGAAGTAGATTTTCCCAATTGGACGGTCCCCAACATTTGGCTCAATGGACGACTTTTTCTAGCCCTGGTCATCAAAGTCAAACCTTGAAGACGCCTACAACAGCATCGGCGATTACTCGCAGAACATTGTCTTGTCTGTTTGAGTATTTTCAAAACCTACCATTACGAATCGCCGGGAAATAAAGGCGTCGAATACCTCGAGTCAAAAGATGCCGAGGGAACCGAAACCCTGATGTGCAGAGAGCTTCAGGTGAAACGCGACAAGAGGAAACACAAAATCGAGATATATAGCGTCAAGTAGAATCCCCGACTATTTGTCCAAATGGAGCGACGACATGGCAAAAAATCAGGTCATTATCACCCTCTTGACTCAAGCTAAGAGTTGTTAGCTGGGGTGAGGGATAGGACCATAGCATTGCGATGCAGTTGGAGAGCACGATCACTGCAGAGCGGTTTATGATCATTTCAAAGTGTTCAGGATGTTTCAAACAATTGGTGCGTCTTAGAGAGCATCTCGACCATTAAACTAGAGAAAAAGTGATCTGGGAAACGATTGCACGAGAAGCAAACCCAATGGAGGTGCTGAGAATCCACCGACACAGCTAAACTGATGGCTGTTAGGCGTATGGCGAATAACCCGAAGCAGAATGACGGTGATTAGGCGTCCAGCTCTCCTTGACACGTAATAGAGGCTTAGTTCTGGGTACAGTGCTAGGATTTCTGAAATCTCGTTGCGTTGGACTAACCATGGTGCAGGGTACGGAACTTTGACTTACACGACGGACCGTTCACGCCAGCAAACAAGCATAAACAGAGTTCTTGTGGGTTTTTATAATTATTTGATACTCTGTTTGTCGTTTAAAAGCTTTTAAACAGCCAGATTGCCCGTGGTTGAGGCTTAAAAGCGATCCAGGGCTTCTGCTGAAAGTTGCGTACCCTGAAGACCCCGCTTCTTCCATGGCCTGTTCAAAGTTCATCGCAGCTTCATCAATGCCCGGTATTTAGAGACAGGCCGCAAGTTTAGACATTTACGGAATGACATGAACCATAGATTGCGTGTATATTGGAATTGCGCCATGTGGATTGGCATTGCGTGTTTGCGAGCTGTAAATATTAGCGAAAGGTAGATATGCAAATGAAGGACGAGATACAAAGTCATGATAATCGAGAGCTGTCTGAATCAGTTATATGTTCAACATTCTTTACTAGAATAGGCTAGTTCAATGCTGGTCAGTCTCTGTAAAGCAGTACTTTCTTGTACGGGGAGATACAGAGCTCGAAGGCAATATGTATACTTGAATGATTGGATTCTCATTTCATACTAACTCACTCCATAAAAACTTGATCTAAGACAAAGCCGTGGACAAACTATCTAGAATAACTTCTCAAGGACACTGAATAGCCCAGTAACACCCTCCTCCCCAATGTTGTCCTCCAACCATCCCTCCGCCTTCTCAACCAACATTTCCCAGGTATCCATTTCCTCCTGCAGCTTCTTCTTGAAGAACAACACGGCACATGCTGTAGCCAGCACATCATCCTTATCCGAATGGTCCTTGACTGAAGCCGGCAGCGTCAACTTGGAAACCTGGTCAGAGGTCACACCGAGGACGCGCTCGAGATCGGAACTCCAGGACCAGCTACCTGCAAAGGTTTGAAGAGAAGTCAAAGCTTCCAGTGGCTCCATGTCACTGACTGATTTTCTCTTAGGACCTGTAGCAGTAGAGGATGCAGGCATGGAAAAGAAAGCAGAGGAGGCAGCTGGCGCAGGAGCAGAAGGTCCGTCGTCGAAAAGTCCGAAGCCCATGTCTTCACCAGACTCTTCCGCTTCCTCAAGTGGCATAGCCGCAGCCTGATCCATCTCTATTCCATACTCATTGAGAAGACCCTCATCAACTGCAGCCGCAGGTGGTGCGGGAGGCTTGACCTGAGCAATTGGCAATGCAGGTGCAGCAGGTGGAGGAGGAGGAGCACTGCCAAACAAGGTGCTAAACGACCCTCCCGGCGCAGCTGCGAAAGGATTAACAGATGATGCACTAGATCCTGCGGCGAAACTGCTTGCTTGGGCGTTTGAGTTGCCGAACAGTCCCCCACCAGTGTTGGAAGATCTAGGACTTCCAAAGAGGCCACCACCTCTACCAGTGTTAGAAGACCTAGAGGTTCCAAAGAGGCCACCGCCACCTCTACCAAGGGCTTGGGGGGAAGTTCCAGATGAACTCAAGGATGCTCCACCAAAGCTCCCAAAGCCTCCGGTGCTCCTGGTATCTGGCTGATTCGATGAGCGAGCCCGGCTGAGAAACGAGAGAAAAGGTTTCCGGTTGCTTGGTGCACCGAAGCGAGTAGCCATCATTTGCGGCATGTTATGTTGTTCTCGATTCTCGCCAGGCGCAGCCTCTTGGACTTCTCCTCGCTCAATCTCACTTCCATTGTCCTCAACAGCGACGAACGAGCACCACTTGCCTCCAACCTGATACTTGACACCAAGACGCACAGCCTCACGTTCCACCATGTCGGAGAAGTGGCCATCATACTTTTGCGTGAGGAGTTTGCCGTCGGAGTCCTTGGCATGTTTGAGCCATCCCCGGCCTTCTTCGAGTTCCTTGACTTCCTTCCGTGCTGCGAGTTGATGAATCACAGAGTCTTTCTCGGCGACTACTGTGATTGGGATCTCGAGTTCGAGAGGGCCGTGGCTTGAGGTGCCTCTGAGAATGACGGACTTGGGTTGCTGTGAAGGAGTGTCCTCGGACAGAAGGACGTACACGGTGGTACGGTTAAAAGGGAATAGAGGAGGAATAGTGCCGGGTGTCTGAAGATAGCGAGGTGAAGAAACAGTAGGAAGATGGTCAAACTTGCTGTCAACGTCCGGGGCATCAGCCATCTCAGTATCGTCATCATCGTTTGCAGAAGCGCCAAACAAGGAGATAGGCTTCTTCGGGGCCTCCACTTCCTTGGTCTTTGTCTCCTGCACAGTATCAATCTTCAACGCGTCAACTACCTTCTCGATCAACTCAAAGTCATCTTCGGTCGAAGAATCTTCCTTGTCATACTTGATCTCTAGAGAATAATCGGAAATATGGGGAAACAAAGCTCCTCGAAGCATGCGAACCACTTTCTTATCCATCTTCTCATCATCAGCAACCGTCTGAGCAAAGCCGTTGCCAGCTCGGGCAATACCCTCGATCAGAGAGGTACTAGCACCTGCTCCAATACCAAGGGAAAAGACTCGCGCAGCACCCTTACTGTCAGCCACTTCCTTGTTGATAAGCTGGAAAAGACGATCTTGGTCCCAGATCTCGCCATCTGTGAGCAGGAAGACCTCGAGGTTCATATCCTTGTAGCGCTTCTGGAAAGTAGCCTCGAATGGCTGGTACATCTCAGTACCGCCATAGTCGCTGTCAAACGTCTCGACGTGCTGAACAGCCTTGTCGAGTGTCTCTTGGCTGTATGACTGAGACCGGTCCCAGAGGAAGCTGAAATGAGAGCCGAAACTGCAAATGTTGAACTTGACACCAACGGGAAGAGACTTGAGAAAGATCTGGAGAGCGGTTTTGAGGCCAGGGATTTGACCACCCATACTTCCACTTCTGTCGCAGATGAAAACAATCTCTGGCTTTTCGGCAGGTAGTTTGAACTTGGGGACAAGCGTGGTCATGATGGCGCGTTGTTTCGGGATGGTGGGGTGAGTTTCCAGGATAGCTGACGGTTCTCCTAGCTTCGTGGCGACTACTTGGACAACAAAATCTTGTTCCAGATGGGTAGTGCCCTGTTGGAGTGTCGCAGAAGCTCTCTGGAGGGATGGGTCTTGGGACTTGGTGGTAGAGGTAGTGCCAATCTCTACTGAAAGAGGATGAGACGGAGACTGAATGGATTTGATGGCTGAACCGTCCGGCATCTCTGCATCGATGGTGAAAGAGATGCCTTCTTTCTGTACAACATTAGACGAGGGGAGGGATTCAAAATCCCCATATCGTGGAACAATCTGGGTTGGGGTAGTGAAGCGAAGACCATCGACCTGGGCGTCATGCTTGAGCTCTCCGAGGTACGTGATGTCAACCTGCACCTTCTCACCAGCGGGGACGTTTCCAATAGTGGTAGTGAAAGTATCAGCAGCTTCAAGGGACTGCTTGAACAGACCAACGGTTTGTCCTTTGGCTTTAGCTTCATCATAGACTTGCTGAGCCTTCTGCCGTTCCTTGACTACGCCTTTGATTACGCGCGAGCCGACGGTGCAGGTGAAAGCGACGACGGAGACACCGTCGTAGAGAGGAAACACATAGCGCAGCTCATCGATGGCTTCGCCGGTGGGGTTGACAAAGGTCTGGGTGAGGTTGGTGCGAGATGTTGTGGCGAGGATAGTGGTGTGAGCTTTGATCTGGACCTGAGGGAGGTATCTTGGGGTATCTTGGATGAAGATGTAGCAGCCGCATGGGGTGGTGGTGACACGTCTGCCGACTCGTGAACCGCCAAAGAGAGACATGTTATTTCCTGTTCTCGGTGACGATAAAGTCGTGGGGTATAGGCACTGTTGACTGGTGCTGTCAAAGACTGAAGTCGACGGCGATATCAGGTGAGAAAGTGGAGTGGAGTGGACAAGACAGGCGATGGAGACGGGCAATTGTAAGCCGTATGTGTATCACAGTGAGGGTCGAGCAAGCTTGAGGCGCAGCACTTTAGCCTGATCCTACAGTAGAAATGATTGATACGTGATGATGACGATGATCGAAGAAGTCTTTGGGTAAGAGAAGTGAGACGTGCTTGACATTACAGTACGTCTTATATGCAGTAGACGTGCCGAAGTGAGTCAGCCGGGGTGTTTGTGCCTCAATTGACGTCGATGGCTGCCTTGCCTGCCTGTTGATTCTGCCTAACTGCATGATTGGCTAAAATCATTCGACACTCCGATCTGATTGGGCAAACAAGCCACAATTCTGTTGCCTGCCACGCCGAGCTTCCTCTTTGCCATGTATGTGCTTGTTTTCTGTGCCTAAAAGATATCTCTTCAATCATTATTATTAATTAAGGCATGGTTTATTTGCAAGATGGCATCTGCCTTGCGTCTCAATTGGCAACACGGGCTAATTCCCTGGCGGGAGGGAACCTGCGCTAAGGCACAGCCGCTATTGCTAGCTCGGTTTGCGTCGGGTTGGTGATAACGTTGGGATTCTGCCTTGGCTGAAACGTCCAAGCATTCCGTGTTGAAGCAATGGCCTGTACGAAGTTTGGCCGTGCGAATACAACTAGCGTCTTTTTATCAGACTGCACTCAATTGATTGATATCAGATGCATCCTATAACCTTTTCTAAACTTAGCGCATCTCAGGACTAAGCGCTTATACACTCTGTACATTTCCGTGACGTTCCAGATCTGGACTAGCAAAATATTCAATCCTGTGAAATCTTACGGAAACTGGTCAGGGGAATACGACCCACCGTGAACGTCGTGACGTCTGCAGAACCGCTGTGAACGCTCTACCAAGATGTGTTGCTGGACATCGAGCATCGAGCCCCCAGATTCGGGCAGGTCTGGCTGTAACATACAATCCCGGAATACTCGTCATGAGTGTTGTGTGAAATGCCTCCTGACAGCCCCTCCGAAGAGCTGACACGGTAGCAGAGAGGTATGGTGCCAGCCATGATAGTGTATCTGCTATGCTCTCGATAGAGATTGAATGACCTTCCGGCATCGTGGAGGATGTGGAGAGCCAAGCCCTTGATGCAGCTGGAAGACGCATCAGAACCAATGATCTCAAGTCTATATTTGTCATGACTATCTTTGGTGTTTCGTTCCGTGTCGGAGTATCTATGGAACGGATCTGTTGTCGATTGTGTGTCACTTTGCGGAGGCCCAGATGATGCAATCCAGTCTCAATGCGTCAATACGGACTCCTACGAGGCTGAAGTGCTTTCGAGTTCAAGATGATCTGAGTTCAGTTTCTTGTTTCCATATTGGTGAACTGTCCTGTAGTTGATGTGTAACGCACGATAGAATGTCGGAGTGAAGACCACCATTCCAATTTACCGTGTCGAGAAACCCGCATCCAAGACGCGATACCACTCTCATAAGATGGAACTCTGGTGATCTCTGCAACGTAGAGATATGATCGTATGTTCCTCTGACTGCCAATATACAGGTCTGCAGCATGATCCAGACGTAAGTTCTCAAGGGTTCTATCAAATCGGAATTGTCCCAGACAATCCCGGTGACCGGTATCGTATTCTACCAAAATCCCTATGATGGGCCGATGAGCAAGTGTCGTATCCCTACAGAGGGTCATAGCCACAAGCCCTGCCATGCTGCAGGATGAAACGAACCATGGCTCAGTACTCGTAGTCCATAAGTATGGAACGTTCGGCACCAACGAGGCTGGGAAGGGGCGTTTACAAGGCGATTCAATCACGTCGCATGCAATATAATTGAGTGAATTTGATTGCACCGATGAGGAGTCGTTGAACCAAATCTTTGTTCCACTTTCTGCAGGTGCAAGGATTTTTTCAAGCACTAAGCAAGACTCTGGGGGGCCACTTGTTCCAAACAGTGTGTTTCTTCCTTGGTTGGTCGTGAACTTGGGGACTGTTAGTTCCGAATGTTATCGCACACAAGAAGCGAACAACTATCAACTTACCACGAGACAAGCCGAGGGCCGATTCCCTGCGCCCAGTGTATACCTTCGACATATCTCAGTCACATATTCTCCATCATCTAGGGGCATATAGATAAAAAGGTCACGAGGGTAAGCAGCATCCATATTTGCATAGAAGCTTGTATCATTCTGCCTGTGAGCATGAATCATTGCAACGGAGGATCCACCAGTCACTGCTGTGTATCCTGTTGTACCACTGGCGTTGCAGTTAAAGGACATCATCTTGAGTCGCTCGGGGAAGATGTCAATTGGCCCAAGGGTCATAATGTCAATGACATTGTCTGGGTGCGAAGGATCCGCCCAACTAACATAGTTGCTGCTGGCATTCGGTCTAGTCTCATCAGACATAAATATGTCTCTCAACTTGATACCCTGACACAAGTTAAGATGAAGATATCGATCGGCAGGTCATACTTACATCAGACTTTATTGCAATTTCTTTGGTATCGTTCGAGGTAGTAAGAACCCTCCACCATGACTTCTTAATTGGTGTAGGCCCTGCCAGCGGTGAATCCGCAGCACAGAATATGACGCACCGAATTCCACGATGATCTTCAGCGATCCATATTTTGTCAACTGCCTTACCCTCTTTATTCAGTAGCGTGCGGTGATCTTGGTCGCCAAGATTTGATGCCGTATTGCAAAGGCTCTTGACATAACACATGCCATCGACGGCAGTGTAATTGGCGTATATATCTCGCGTAATGTCCACAACGGTATTAGAAACCCCGGTGCCCAGCGACTGCTCTTCGGCTGTTATGGCAGCACATTCACGTACAAGATGCCCAGCAATGGTCATTAGAGTCTCGTGAGGAAGTCTGATCTGAAGCTGATCTCTAAGCTTCGGAGCCAGCAGGGTCTTGATACGATGAGAGCGTCGACTGTTCTCACTCACTGACGGTCCAAACCTCCATTCTCCAGCAGCGATAAGGGCGTCCGATATGTCATAAAGTCTGAAGCAGAAACATTCATGGTGAAAGAATGGTACACGGTGGCCTTGCATCATGCATCGGCGTCTTGCGCAAGTATGCAGGTTGACCCATTCGTAGCTATCGTGTACAGTTTCAGTCATACGGAGTTTGAAATCCATAGAAAATCGTTGACCTCCGATATCTGCTTTTGTTTAAGTTAGAGTTCAAATGATATGGGTCGGGAAACAGACGTGAGATCACTGAGTCGCCTTCCCGTAAGTCGAATTGACAGAGGCGGCATCTCGTATCTGCCATACAATAGTAAGGCGCCTCGTGCGGTGAGTCCATGACTATCAAATCGTCAGGCCAAGGAGATAGAACTACTGTGAGTTAGATGTAAGATCAGCTGTGGAGACTCGAGACTGGCAGCTTGAATCGGCACAGAAAGCTTCAAAGATGGCACTTGAGTTAAGCGCCGAACAAATCTTGCCTGCATCACCCAATGATGTTGGATCCATTTGAGACCGGGTCGCTGAAAGGTTAATCCGTAGCTTGGAAGAGTGATCAAATGCAACTCATGTGGAGAGCGCCCAACTTGGCTACGTAGTTCGCTTGCGGTCCCGAGCAAGACCTCGTGGTCAATGTTACCTTTAAGTCCCCTTCTTTGCCAAACTCAAGAGGACTGGACGTGACATAACTTTTGGTTCATTAGTTAACACAGGAGCCTTCAGGTGGCTCAAAGTTTTGAACTTTCTCTTATGCACCGCACAAAGATCAAAACTCTACTCGCCCACTTATAAAGGACATCCCTAAGCCATGGGACGTGGAATGAGTTCATCCGTTCAATCCATTCCTATTTTCATTTCCCAATCAGAAATTAAGCCACAGAGATCTCAAAGACGAACCTCAATCCATCATGAGTATATTGTTCATAATAATAAGCTGGCTTCGAGCACTGTTTAGCCTCCGTCTGACAAAGCCCAACCCGTCAGGTGAGCATAAAATATCCCAGACCCTTATGGCATTAACACCTATTGGCAATAGAAGTTGATCTCACAAGCACCACTGCTAGTCTGGCTCGAAACACAACACCCAAGCCTATCGGGATAAACAAGCTGCCAGACGAGATCATCATGCTTATTATTGATAACATCTATCAAGGGAATGATCGACCTTCCATATTCGCCTTCTTTATACTTCGTCAAGTCTCCAGACGTTTTAGACGACTTACGCAGGATCGTCAGTTTCTCTCACACGTCTTTTCGAATAAGCACTGCTGCGGAGTATGTTCGCGATCCACAGCTTTGTGGCAAGTACGTGTGAGGCGCGTGATGTAAGCATCAGTGGCGGTTTCTATCAACTCAAAATAACACTCTTATCAAATCAGTTCAGGCAATATACCGACTACCTAACACAATTGCCTAAGATAAGCTTTTTAGCCTATCTGATGATCATGTCTGACGCATAAAGAGAACTCAAACACATTCACCAAGGGATAAAAAGGCCCAGTCACTGTGGCAAGTACGTGATGACGAGCAACACCTGGACTATTCATCCTACACGAATAACATTGACACTTCTCGTGAAAAGCATTGCTTTGGCCACAAGATCAGCAGAGAAGACTCAAAAGGGCTCGGCGACCTTATCAGAAACGAACGTCTATGTGCCGCATGCAAGGAAGGTCTCGATGCCCGTAAGGAACTGGATATGTCATTGAGTTGTAAGTTTGCAGCCCGACATGCAACGGACTAGGAGTTCTGTACTGCCTGTAAAGTCGAGCATCCATCTTTATGCTTTTCGGTCGGTCAGAAAGTATGTATTGCAAGGACAAGTTACGTTCGTCTCTATGAACATACGGTAATCTACTGGGATGACTTCGATAGCCTTATCAGAGACCTCATTATGCATGGGAGATGGAAAGACTTCGATGTCATCACGGTCTGCCATCATCCAAGCCATCGAAGGCCCTATTCTTATGGCAATTTCTCCCCTTAAGCTGCAATCCTTCGACGCGAAAGTCGGTGCTACCTGATGCTTAGCTTCGCAGGGTTTTTGGATCCTACTCTGGCTCCCAAACAGAGTTCCCATAGCTACAACAAAAGTCAGGGGACACTATACTTTCCATTTTCTACCATCAAACAAGCCATTGAGCCGTTCGAATAATGGGGGCACAATACTTTGCGCCAGAGCGTATATCCGGATTGCTACCGGAGCTAGGCTGTATCCACATTGATCAAAGCTCCTTTGGTTCAGGTCTAGTCAGAATATTGGACACGTATTGTTTCTGTAAAACATCTAGATACTATCACACTCCTGAGTCGGTTTCTTTACCGGTCAAGAGTCGACCTTGCCCGGGCGGAATCACGAAAAAAAAACAATCCGTGCATCAGTCTTCAATACAGTCGATTTATAATGCTCAACATGTATCCATCCCAGAAACTACCACGTCTGAATCTACCAAGTCATGAGTGGTTTCATGAAATCAGACGGATGTCATACTTATACAGAGGGCCGCATTGCGTTGCTGAAACATGACATGATCCGAGCTGTCGGAATTATTACTCAATAACAACGACCTCATCACATCCTGCAGTTACCCTATCGAGACCACCACAATGGTCGATTTCGGATTGGTTCTAAAACACGAGGGCATCCAGTTTTGTCGTTATCACTACGTGGCTCAGCCCTTAATCAGGATCTGTAGAATTGGTGACGTGCTGTGACCCGTTCTTCCGCGACCGACTGAAGTCCTTCAACATTACCAGCCAGTCACGACTTCAGGCCGTTGACTTTAAACGCCGGAATTCACGCGAAGTAAGTTTTGCCTCATCTACCTTCTGTATACTTAGTACTTATATCGCTAACTGATATTAGACTTCACAGATTTCCCTGTCAGTACGCGCGCACTGCTCTGCCATCGCCTGTCGTCACACTGAAGCTATCAACAATCGCCTTTTTCCTCGCCATGATGCTTGGCATAATCGCTGTTGAGACTGCCGACGATTTCAGTCCTTCTAGCACCGCTTTCGACACTCTATCTCCTGGATTTGGTGACAATACGTCCAGCCTGTCTGTCTCCCGATCCGGTACCGATCACCCCTGCGACAACGAGCATCTCGATAACTTTATCGCATTACTTGCTATTCCTGGAGTACACGACGCTGTTATTTCGTGGATAAGCAATAGCACATCTGAGAATATCTTTGGCACCACAACTCCAACTCCAACTCCTGTCCAAACATGCCATTGTCACTGCGATTGCGGCTCGCCGGTCCAGCTCATCCCCAAATATGAGAAGACGAGATTCAGAAGTTCCTCTAATTGCGACTCCACAGAAGCAATAAAGCCTTGGCCGTCAATTCTAAATTATGGCAAGATTTAGGTAAATTAGGCAAAGTTTAGGGCTCCTTTAGGGTACTTAGTATACCTAGGTTTAGGATTCCCTCAGTGCTAGGTAATAATAAGGTCTCTAGAGAGGCAACTGGACGAATAGAACACCTCTCGGATGGGAACTGTCCATCCTGTAACTTGTCTCGTGCTGGCTGTTTACCATCTCCGTATCATCTTACTCTGAGCATTCGCGATTCCGCCACAAAAGTAATCGCAGTCTGTCTTTACGATCTTTTTATTCTGTATTCTTTCACGTCCATCCTTTGAATCTCCCATTGTTGTTCCTATGGCTACGTACAAAACGTACTCCCATAATATTCTTTGTTTTCTCCCCCACGTCAATTCCTCCTGAACGGCTGCCCTCCCAAAAGCCCTTCCAAAGGGCAGCCGTCCTTCATACCTTGTTCCCAGTTCTGTCCCTTCTTTGATCTTTCACCATGGCTTATCATCGGCGAGGCCGAGGTGGCGGGAAAAACAAGAGCAGGAACAAAGCCAAGAGGATCGGGGGGGCTGAGCAAAGGTCCCTCGACTGGGACGGTCAATTGCGCATTGTGCAAGAAAACATGATGCATTTGAAGATAAGATTTCGCCAGATCATGAATACTGAACACAGCGGACTCAATGGCCCCGTCGCACGTACCTTGGCTCTCAGTGATCTAACCAAAGAAGTCGCCTGGGCGAGCAGTTTCGGCTACCATGTTGTGATTGATTCAGGCCGGTCAATTATCAAAATTGATAACCCGAACGATAATAAGTTTATCCATAGGATGGTCAAGAAGACGACGAAGTGATTAGTCAAAGCACTGCACAAAGAAGTCCATGATGACGACAAACCACTATACACGACATTCACTTTGTCCAGGCCTTCCTTTTTGTTCACAAATCTGTCCCACTACATGTCTGGCGTGTTGAGTTCCTCGAAGGCGACAACAAGGGCTTTGCCATCACACTCTACCTGAGAACCGCTTTAGGTGAGATATAGGTCCACAATGTTCACAACACTACTAAGAAGCAAATGAATCTCGGTCCCATGATTCTTCGTGTGCTTCTGAACTTCAGTTTATGGTCGGTGACTTCAATTTTCACCAGGTTAGCTGGGATATGTAACCTCAGAACCTTTATCGAACATGGGCAAAAGTTGAGGCCATTCTTTGTGGTGGATATGGAGCAGCATGACATTCTCTCAGAAGGTGACGCCAGCACTTTTAACCCTGAATACATGGCATATGACGTCGATATCGAATCCTTCAGGCGTGATCTCTCAACTCGGTTTTCGAGCTGGCGAGTTGGCAAAGCCCTCTGCTAGAATGAGTCCGACTATCTACCAATCTATATTGATCAGCAATATCCTCCACCATAGATCAATCAATGCCGCGGTTGGGGCATGCCGAAGAGAGGTCCAAGAAAAGACGGGATCGCTGGATAAATCCACCTTCGAATTATTACAAGGGCGCAAGGATACATTTGGCAAGTACGTCGAGATGGACCAACAAATTCTCACCGATCTCGAGGATGCCTTGAACAGTTGGATCCATACTGAACTAATGAGCCCCTGTACTGCAGACAAACTGCCCAGATGATGTCAGCAAGGGCGCAAATTTGCAGAATGAAGCGCTCGTAACCTCTGAGACCTACCGTGGTTTAAGCGCCATAGGACGCAGTAAAGAAAACGATGGCCTCATAGCGAGGCATTCCAAGGCCGCCAAGGGCTTTCAACAGGCTTTGTTGGCTAGGCACTGTGAGATCCTTTTGGGTAGCACATTGTATTGTGTACAGCAGTCTGCTGTTCTTATCACTGGCATCAGCTGCCTAAAGTTTAACGTTGTAAGCAACCATTCGTAACTGGAGAGCAAGGCACGCAGTCGATGTCGTCGCTGAGTGGTCAAGATAAGCAAGCGTATAAATATGGTTTGGAGTCTAATCACAATTTACCGAGGGTAACAGCGGAGCTGTATGTATGACGCCTTACCTCACCCGAGATGCGTGGTATTGCTTGGGGATGACTGCGGGCTATAAGGTTAAGCTTTAGGCTGCGAATACTGGTGATGAATGACAACGCCGATAGCGAATAGACTTCAACCTTGATCGCTAATGGCTCCAATTATTTCTAGCTGTGACGTGGCCCTAGCCCTTGCAACAACTCTAAATTTTATCTATAAAATCCCCGCGTCTCCCTCCTCTTCGTTCACACACTTTTCCTCTTACAAACCCCAAGAACCAACTCAACCAATTCACTTTAGACTGGACCATGTCGACCAAACGCTGCTTCCTCAGTGTCCCGTCGGAGCTACGACTTCACATCTATCACTACTACTTCCAACTCGAAGGCGGATACGTTTACGATGCGAAGTCCGATAAGCTCAAGACAAGTGATGGTCAACCGATTGACTTCTCCCTCATGTTCACGTGCCGTACCATCGCAAACGAGGCCATGCACCTCCCCTTGTCCGTCAACACGGTTACCTTCTCGACACTGTATCGCGAGGACTGGCGAAATCTAGCTGGCTGCTTCAATGTTGTTGCTACGTACTATCGTCACTTGGAGGCTGACTTGGTCCTTCATTTAGCGGAGTTCATGACTCCCGAGATGTATGGACTGTTCGCTCTTAAATATCCCGGGTTTGCGACTGGGCTCGAGACCGTGTCAAGAAACCATCGACTTCACTACGCGGATCATCACAGGAGAAGAGCCACCGACGTAATGTACGAGAGATGGAAGGGCAATCGCTGCTGTGGCTCGCTTCAAAGCTTCTTTACCGATTACGTAAATAGGGTTGTTGACCCGCCGGCACATCAATGTTATGCTGGCTTCTCAAGGGCTCATCGCAAACGAGACAGTTATAGCCATCCATCAAATACTTGGTTTGGTAGTGACTCGGTGGTTCAGGATGCTCTGTCGTATTTCTTACGGCTCATCGCAGAGAAGAAACCGGTCCAGTTCGCGAATCACCTCCGCGCAATCTTTCCTCACTGGACTGGATCAGATATAGTTCAAGACTTTCTACATCTTCGGTTCGATAACTGGGCTATTCCATCCGAGAGCGACGTGAAGAATGCTATCAAACTCTTGGATATTGATGAGATTTGGGGGTTTCCTGATAACTGGCACTACGAAGGCCCTCCCCCGTCTCCAAACGAGCCGTTTGAACACTCTAGCGACGAGGACGATCACGACAATGATAGCAATAATGAAGACGATGAGGATCCTGATACTACATACATTCCCTCTGGTCTTCATTGTCGAGAAAAGATTCGATTCTCAGCCGCCGCTAATGCCATTCGCTTCCTGAAACGCATTCCCGGTCAACGCATTTGGTTGAAACATCTCGTATTGCACGAAGACTTTGATTCAGTGAACGATCCGCATACTCACGCCCGCGGTCTCGCTGCTTTTGTCAAAGAAAACCCCTCGCTACAGATTCTCCGTCGTGTCAGCTTGCTGGATTGCGTTATCGGAATCTCGTACCCGCCTTCCACTATGATGCGAATTTTGCAACGTGGTGATAGAATAACACTGAATCCCAAGTGGATCAGACTTTCCCTTTCCGGTAAGATTGGCTACTGGATCAGGGACGCACTGTTTGTGAGAGAAGTTGGAATTCCGACAAAGTGCTTCACACTCCGTCTCGAGGTAGACTCACATCAGGACTTCTGCACAGATCTCCTCCAGCGAATAGTCCATCGAGATGTCGCATGGTGTCGAGCATACAAGCTGTTGGATGCGCGCGGCACATTCCATCATGAAGAAATGAGTAACCACGTAATTCCCAGAAGGATGATCCGTGATGAAGACGTGGAAGCCGTTGATGAGCTGGTAAACCGGACTTCTGGACTCTTGTCTGCCGACTTCAATACCGGCGTCCCGTTGGATGCGCATGCCTTGGCTGATCAAACCGAGCACCTCGACGGATATGACTGGGTCACGAAATGGCAACTATGGGATGGCTCGCTTGGGCAACAAATTCCCCGAGAGGTGAACTATGACAAGCTGGCTGACATTATCGAGTTGCGGGCTGATGATGGCCAACTCGTAGCCAATCCGCAATCGACATAGCGGCCCAATCGAGACTTTCGAAGGAGGATAATAGGTAGGTTCTTCGTAGCCACCAGGACGTTGCCCCGCGAGGCTTTCTGAGGTAGGTACAGTACATCACAGGTAGGTTGTAGACAACTGGATGTGACGTGTATGCACAGCAACAAGTCCTTGTTGTTTCACTAGACTTTTTGTACAAGCGCAGGTAAGTTAATAGGATACGTTATATTTAATAAATGATGTGCAGTATGTTCTTAGTCTATGTTTTCCGTAAGAATAATTCTTGCTAGATAAGCCGAAGTATCAGTTCATTCCATTCATTTCTAACTACGGCGAAAGGTGCACATCGTCTCTATGAGATTGGAGTGCCCTGTAAATGCCTTTTAGGATACCCTGAAAGATAGGCTGTAAGGTGAAGTGTAAATTTGCCCTACAGAAAGAGTGAGATGGGTGCTGAATCTCATCGCGCGACTTGCCTCCCTCATTGTCATCGAAGGAATGATATTAGCTAGCTTGAACTGCATTTTGCAAGGATTTGGAGCAGTTGTCAGGCCCTCTCTGAGATACCTCGTACACTTGGTCCGCTAAACGGTGGATGGTAGCGTCGTCATAAAGCTCCACATGATTATCATGGTGCTTCTTGTACCCGACATCATACTACTCGTGAAGTACGTGTGCGATGTACAATTGACGCCTGTCGCTAAAGACCTTGAATTCACATAATTCGCGACGACTACTTATTATGATTCAGCTGTATGTTTACGCTACAATGTGAAACTACATACGCAGCCAAGTAGTACGAGACTCGCAACAGCATCATACGTTTCACCTGCAAGGAATAGAATGCACACAACTATTTTATTGTGCTACCTGTGAATAGCTAAGCGATATTGATAATCCATCCATCGACGATTTGTATCTTTCAACCGGCTTGATAGTTCAGCAACGACATTGTCGCGAAAGAGTATATGTAGCGAAGTAAATGCAATAGGAGTCACAAGCAGTCGCAGGACTTAGGCAGCAGGCAACAGAATCCTCCATCCCAGGAGATTGACAACCGTTGTGAAAAAGACTCTCGGTGCACCTTGATACGGCGTTAAATATTCTCTTGTGTTCTTTTTTTTTTTCTTTATGCATGGATGGGAATGACTTATTGAGAATTATACTATTTGAAGTTGTTCCTGCTCGGGCGCCGATATCAGACTCATAACTTTACAAACTCCCAAGCTCGATGAGTTAGGAGTAGCGCCAAATCTTTGGTGCGGGGTGGATTGGAATATTTAGCAAAAGCGGAACTAGACGAGGGGCAGGTGGTTAGGAAATCGCTCTAATATTCCTTTTGCTCATTTCCCCTCACCTTATCCTGTATTTTTCTCTTTCCCTCCATCTACCATTAGCTTGTCGTGCGTAACCTTAGATTATTCCTATCAATGAAGAGAAAGATTTTTCAAGACTCATGTCTCAGCGAAAGCAATGTCGCAAGAAAGTAAAATTCGCATTATTCCATTTTTACTGTTTTTCTCAAGAAGGAACCTGTCCGACTTCCTATCGCCTGGATGGGAACGGCGTCGCTCGCGCGTCTTGCCCAATGTCTGCTGAGCGATCGGGCTCTGGCTAGGAGCAACGTAACCTTGCGCGCTCTCGCAACACTGCGCTTGAGAAGCGTTTGCATTTGCGCACTAGAAGATAGAGATTGAATACTCTTTCTTTTCCTTTTTCTTTTCCTTTTTTTTTTTTTTTTTTTAATACGTGAAAGGATAAGAGTCTTGGGCCGATCGAATGGAAATGAAAACTCTAGGTAAGAGAAAAGCTTTTACTTTTTTTCTTATAGTAAAAATTTTTAATTCAATGTAACTGAGAATAATATTACCTTATGAGAGAAATACCACTACCTGGTTACATGCGAGAGAGGCTACCCATGGGAAATAAAACAAAGTACTGAAATTAGTTAATGTATTTGCAAATGGCTGTGAAATTAATTCTCTTTGAACCTTGGTCCCATCAACTGCGAATCAAACGTCTTTGAGTCGCGAGGCATTTCCTTACTCCAAGTTAGAGAATTGTTAAAGCGGCTAATAATATTGTTTTACGCTAGCCTTCTGGCCGTGTACTCATTAAGTATGAAGTACCCTGCGAAAGCATTATGCTTCTCGTCGAAGGCATCTCAATAATCATCTACTAATAACTACAGGCTGTTAATAGTCAGTCAATTCGCCGTCAGAGCACAGTTGAGAATCTCGAATCCCAGCTTCAGGGGAGGACTGAAGCTGGCGAAAAAAAAGTTAGCGTACAGCCGGTTCAGTAGATGAATTTCTTCAGAATAGTCGCATTCGCCAGCAAAATTGTTGGGTGAAGGAGGGTCTTGCCTTTCCTTTCTCAATTGATTGCAATCTGAAGCCCTCAATCATTGTGCTGGTCGTCCGCGGCGTCGTTGCAATTTAACGGTCCCTGACAGAAACTGGCAGGACGACAGCAATATTTTCACCAGCATCACTAGAATCTTTGGACGCCAAGCAAATATCGTGCTGGGTCAAGCCATTTGGTCAGTAATTGGCATGGCCACATGACCCAAGCACAATCGTATCAACAAAGAAACAATACCAGCTCTGCTTGCTATCCACCTGTGACTGTATAGTCACCAAGCTCTCGCGAGTTAATCCACTTATCGACTCAGCTGGTGATGTGCGCGAAGGGTAAAGCTGTCACAACTTACGCAGTTGGTGAAATCATGGGGGGGCTAGCTAGTCGGCGAACTCGACCCTCTCGGTCAATATCAGGACGGTTGGGCGGCCGGGTTATGGCGTGACAGTCCCATTGTAGAAACATGAGTAACTTGGATTGTACGGCAAATCATTCCTCTCGCTTCCCATACCTGGGAGGTAGCGTGTAATGATTTCGGCTACACGCACAATTGGCAGGGTGAAACGACCAGTATTGTTTACAGCGATGACTACTGGAGCCAGGTGTATGTTTGTGCAACACTGCAAATTGTATTAGTCGCAGATAATTATCAAGCATAATTACGTTTTCAGTTGCGATGTTTAAGACCAGAAACAACATGATCCTTTTCCCGGTTTGCAATAGCATCCGCCCCATCTTAACCCTATCAATAGCAACAGAGACCAGGTTTCATATGATCAATGTCTTGAATCTTTCGGTGAGTTTGAGATGTTGGGTAGTATTCCAACAAACCACTTCCCTCCCGTCGCTTCACTCGGCTCGATCCTCCTCTGTGCGCGGTCGGTTTCCATGTCCCCCATCAGACGGTTCAGCGGCTCTTTTATTCCGATCATTGTTGGAGGCAAGTTCTTAGATCTGCCCAGCAACGATGTCAAGAGCTCCTGATATTTTACCCAATGCCTTCATCATCTCAGCCTGTGTCTTCAAGATCTTAGCCTGTGTCCCCTCCACAACAGATAGCCGTATCGACTGAGCATCTACGCTTGCCTTGGCGTCTGATACCGTCTAAAGCGCGGTTCACCTTGCTCTCGAGATTCTTGTGATTTTTAGTAATCGTATTCAAAGACGAGCGAAAATTGGCAACGTGATCCTGCACCCTCCGGTCCCCGTCTATCAGGTATTGGTTGACATCTCAAAACATTTGGTGGTGTTCACTGAATCTTCTGCCGTAAACCTCGTTGACATCCAAGAGGATGTAATAAAACTTAGGATCTCTATCCTAGGTAATACAAAGCCTTAGGTAAACTTAGTATCATTTGGTATAGATTTAGAGAATCTTTAGGCTAAGTATTTTTAGTACCTCAGTTTAATGTTAGAAGTCTTCTTGCACCCCGGAGCATCCTTTCTGAGATAGTCTTGTCGTTTGCTGAGTGGCTCCATTTTACTCCATGAGATCCTCGAGCACGATCTTCGACTTCTCACGAAGTTTGGTCTCAACCTCTTCTTGTCCTTTGACGCGTTGGCAGTGGACAACACAGCCACTCTAACAGGAGATGGATGAGCCACCTTGGCAGTACAGGAGTCAGTTGGAGTGTCGGGAGATGCCTGAGTGTGAATACCGGTAGATGAGTTGGATGCATTATCAGACGATGATTCTGCTGGAATGCTGGGCGGCGAATCAGTTGCTTATCTTGGGCAATTGTGTTAGGTAGCTGGTATACTTACTGCCTGAACTGATTTGACAAAAGTATTATTTTGAGTTCATAGACCCCATTGCTGATGCTCATATCACGCGCCTCACACGAGTCAGTTGTGTTCTCAGAAGACAACCCTGTGACAGTTCTGGGAGACGACACAACCGTCTCAATAGGCGAAGAAGCAGCAGTACTGGTTGAAACGGAGATCATCTCTTCTGTAGGGGACTCGGAATGCAGCGAAGCCCGGTTCTGGCCTGAACTTATGAGCCTGTCTACCACTGCATTCACTGCATTGAATACCTCGATGGGTTCGTTGCCATTGCCGTCGTCGCCCGAGCCTTCAGAAACAGCAGCTGTTTGTGTATCTGCATTTCCAGGACCCGATATTGTAGCGTTGACTTCAGGCGAGTTGATAGTCCCAGCACAACCCGAGGTGCCTTCAAAGGTGCCTGCTGTGAAGTATCTTTGCCACTGGACCCCGCGGTGCCTGTATTGACGTCTGGGGGTGTATCAACCTCATCAGACGTCGTGGGGTGTGACAGGAAGTGTCCAGACCTCTGTTGAGGTTCGTGGACCATGCCACACTTTTACTCTTTTTGATCGGGGTAAACGTGTTTGTGTTTCCAGAGCCTGAGGTTATCGCTGTATTTTGAGTTGATAGACCCCACCGCTGACGCTCACGTCACGCGCCTCACACGAGGTTGTTGCTGCGATGTCGTCTGATGCGTCGCTAGACTCCTCATCACTGTCGATCGCCAGGGACACTATTTCCGACGACCCCGGCCCTTCGGCGTCCCTTTCATTTCGGTGCAGATACTTTATATTGATGTCTGTGAAAGGTTGTGCGTGTTTGTCCGCTGGGAGGGAGTTGAAGTCAATGTACTTGGACGAAAACTCACATCCCCAGCGAGGTTCCATAAACTCCTTGACTGGCGTAAGTGTCGGCCATCTCGTTGGCATAGGCGATACAAATCATGCGCTGACAGTTCTCGTAGGGCTTGAACGTCTCAGCAAGAGCAGGGGTCAAGCCGTCGTGGCGGATATGAGGGGTATCGTGATCCTATCGGCCGACGATGGTCCGAAGCAAGTCGGCGTTAGGGGAGGCTTGTATGGCTCTCTTTCTTGCTTCGGGATGATTGCATCGGCAATTTCAGGACTCGCCATCATGTGATAACAAACGGCCAGTCGATCACTGGCGTGTTTCGGCACAGCCAGTGGCTGTTGATCGACAAAAGGCTCTCCTGACTTTCGAAGAGTACTGTTGGATTTACCAAGTGAAATATGCTAATTGTGCAAAACAGAGCAAGCGTCGGGTGGGGGTTAAGAAATAAAAGGGAAAAGAAATGGAAGCGCATGACATGCCTCACCTCGGGAGAGGTTAAACTGCACGCTCGAAAGGATGCCACGCAGGCTGAACCCTTGCTTCTGCAGCCCTGGCCTTTAGCGGCTTTTGGATAGACGAGATTAGACTTCTACTCGTTCTTGTCCTCGCGTTCAAGGCTTTGTGCGATATTACGTTCCTGTCACCCTCCTCAAGTACGCATGCAAAGGCGGCCCGAGAGTTACCAAAGATGCACCCTTTATCCCAGAGCATAAGAGGCTCGGCACGCAGAATCAGGAGTCCAGGACCCCAAGTTTAGGCTAGCAAGAGGAACTCGTTGCCTACCCGGGGATGACAGACGGGCAGCTTACCGTCTAGTTGTATCACTAGGCATACCTACGTGATCTACGCTCTGCTTCTTCTGGGTATCTCCACAGTTGTCTTTAAGGGAACCCCAACATTCTCTGATACCCCTCATCTCTGGGATATCATTTCTCCCTGGTCCTTTCACCAAAGGCCCTGATGTTTTAAGGATTGGCTGTTGATCCAGTCGTGCTGAAATGCATGTTAGCTTCAGGTGACAAATAATATTCATATTGCACTCGGGGCCTTACCATGTCGACGGCCAAGGGACGACGGTCCGTCTTCTGTTGACATGATTGTCGTTGAAGTTAATGCTCTCTGTACGCGATGCTGATCATGATGGATGAGAATATGTGCGGAGTGAAGAGTTGAGAGTTTGAAAGGGTGGGCGGGGAGCGTGAGTATTCTGCCTGATTACGTCGTCAGTATTTTCATTCGCTTTGTATTTGCCATACATACATTAGGATAAGCGTGTCTGTATAGGCTGACTATTGCCTAGTAAATCTAAAAGATTTAGGACGATACATACACTCGCTCTGCATACGGCGCTTAAACAATTTTTTAAACAAGTAAGGCGACTTTTTGTATGCCATGTCTCTAGCGCGAGTTTTTATTAACACATCTTTATACTAAAAGCATACTTTAGGACATTATTGCACTGGCTTCGCATTCTTTTATAGCGCGCTCTCATTGATGCTTGACCATCTCATCCTCTATCGCCATTCCATTGTCACTCTCAACATCACCACAGGTCCTTTTAGTCTTTCATTCTTTTCGTCAAGGATTCGCGATTATTTCTTGCTTTACCAATAATGATAAGCCGAGCTGATCCCCCGTTTATCCCTCCTGATATCTCCATCGTTATCGCACTTGAGGAACCCGACGACGACGATGCTGTGACTGACGAGCAACCAATTGATCCACCTCCTAGATTTCCAACAGCAGCTCGCGTCGGCAGAGCTGTTTTAGTTTCTTGGTACAATGCCTACATCCGAGCGTGGATGACTTGAGGACGGTACAGGAATCGGAGCCAGAGGGCTTTATGGGTCGAGTACACCAACAGACTCACTATAACAAGAACAACCAACAAAATCGACAACCACTGGCTGCGTCAAAAGCACCGAGAGATAAACTGGCCTTTAATCACGGCCGTGATGACGAATCCGGCTTTTGCCAATGCAATTACCTTCCAGCGACAAAAAGGGACCGACCAAGCCTGGATCAAGAGGGCCTTACAAGCCTTTCCCAATGCTGACTCGCTTCGGACCATCGAAAGCCCATGAGATGGCCAGATCCCTTATATCAGTAACGACAAGTTGATCCCTGCTTCTGAAATTCAGTCTGTCACCTCCTTGGCAAACTGTATGTTTTGCCATCCATCGTTCCTTGAGCGCAGCCGACGTTTTACTTCCTATAGCTTCATCCGACGCCTCTATTGTCGTTTCTGGTGGTCGGTCTCTCAATCTCACCGCCATAAGCGCCACAAGTCATCGCAACAAAACCGGATCGGCTTCAAGATCACTCGTCCTCTGGTCCCTCCTCTTCCAGACCAACCACTTCACAATCTACGCCTTCAGCTCGTTCAAGAGTCATTCCCTGAGTGGCCGACTGCTGGACGGAACTCAGTTGTAGATCCCCGAAAGCTCAAGGCCAGGCCCAAGCATCGCGACGACAGAATGAACGAACTGGTCGAAATGAACCAGAAGCTTCAGCAGCAACACGATACATATGATTATGTCCTGGACACATCTGTCGAGCGGATCGAGACTCTCCAAGCGGAGAATGAATCGCTGTAACATCAACTTGCTGCAAAGGAGGCCGCCGCCTGGGAGAGCCATTCTCATTCCGTTTGAGCACAGGTAGGTGTGTCAGAGAAAGGGATCGACTTTTTGACAGAGCAAATCGTATTCTTGATGAAGCGTTATGTCGATGAATCGCAACAAGCCCGTCTGGTTTTATTGGCCATACAGCAGTGGCAGTCAGCATGGACTACTCATGACTGGTTACTAACCTGGAGTTCTATCTTTCTTTATCATCAACATATTCTTTTTCGTCATAATTCTAACTCGGATACACTGCATGGGATTCTTGGGGGTATTATAACGCACCGAAATATTAATCGTTCGCATAGTTGCCATTCTAAAGCATTCGGTTGGCACTTCATGTTGCTTGATCTTCAAAATTATCAACTGTATCAGTCTTCATAGTAGTAGATATTACCTCTACTCTATCGCCTGGAACTCTGATAATACACTTTAAATGAGATCTCATTCTTTTCTGCACTATATGACCGTTATAAAGATTATTTGAAATATATTCTGTCTTAAATTCTCTATCACTATAAACTCCAAGATGTTACTCTGATCATTAACTGTTTACAGGCTTAACTATTTACTCCTTTGTAATACCATGTATGTTTTCTAGATAAATGAGAATATTATTTCGTAATGTGTACGTAGTCTCGCATCTTTCGAAATAGCATGCGTGCGATTTCGTTCCATCGTCTGTCCGTTGGTGGACTTCTAATTGCCCCTGAGCCCGGAAGTTCTTCTCGAAATGCTGGCATTTAAACGGCTTTTCCCCTGTATAAATCCTTTGGTGGATTGTGAGAGCCCCTTGCTGTGAGAAACTCTTGCCATATTTGCATATGTGTGTCTATTTCCCTGTATAGGTTCGGATATGGACCGTTAGGAAATGTTCGCGATGAGCCACTCGGGGAGCAAGAAAACTTGGGGGTTTAGAAGAGCATACTGAGTATACTAAGTACAGAGTCCCCTAAGCTAAGGCTAAATTTACCTAAAGACTTCCGTCCCTTAGGGTCAAGGCTCAGTTTTCTCCGCGCCCCTGGTGAACGCTTCGCCGTCCCGAGATATTGAAAGAGCCATGAGGTTATCTCATATACAATTACATCTAGATAGATGGACAAGTGCAATTACGCACGCAAATACAGGAAACAGCAAGGGCAGACAACAATTCGATCATCGTGTCTTTTCTTCCAGCCCATGCAAACAATTACAATGCTCCAACTCACGCCAGAGCCTGCAGCAACTCCAAATACTCCCCATTCCTCCCCCACGCCAACGTCACGCTCTCCAAAACCCTCCTCCCCTCCTTCAATATCCTCCTCGGCGCATTCGCAGAGTAAATATCCCCCACGCCAGTAATATACGCCTTCAACACGCCTGTCCTGACAAACAGCTGCACCATCTCATCATCATTCGGTCGATCCAACCTTATAAACGTTGGGTTCTCATCGTCTGATCGATCAGGCGATATCTGGCGTGTTGCACTCCCGCTGCGTTGTTCGGGTCTTCGTGATTTACTGCAGAATACACTGTATGCCCAGAGTGTCAGGGTCGCCCAGAATACGCAGGGGGGTTCGTAGAATGTCATTTTTGCGTAGCGCCGGACGTGCCAGAGGAAACAGCCGCAGTGGAGCGCTGCGAGACGAGCTTTGGACTGGAATACTGTTAGCATCATATCAGTTCTGTACCCAAAAGAACTTACGCCATCCTGCTGAGCCCATTCCGATATCTCCCGTTCCGCCTGCAACGCCTCCTGCTGACTCGCAGCCTCTTTCCTCAAATGTTCCGGCGCCTTGAGATACTTTGCGAGTGTAATGATCGCTCTCCGTGGAACAAGCAGCACAACACGCGAAAAGTGCAGATGCAGAACCGTAGGGTGCTCAGCGCCAAGTAACGACGCTATGGTGGCATTAGCAGCCCAGTGAAGCGTATCCACGCAATCGAGAGCAGCGTTTCGCCAGTTTGAGTCCGAGAGCTGAAGGTGCTGCGTCTCGTCGCTGCGAGGTTCAGGGTTGTTCTGGGGGATCCAGGATGAGAGGGGGCGCTTGCAGTAGGTGCTGACGGTGGTGTATTCTTGGTAAACTGCGTGGAGGAGGAGGATGCGAGAGAATTCGCCGAGGTCGGTTTTGGCGGTTCGTTCGCGGAAGAGTGAGCCGATGGCGACTTCGAGTGTTGGGTTCGCTTGTAACATGTAAGTATGAGGCTTGAGGGGAGGGGGGCGATGCAGCGTACTGTCCATGCGGCGGTGGAGTTGTATCCAATTTGATGAGGTTGCTTGCGACCAAAGACCATCGTGCGGCAAGGTCAGGTTCATGACGTTGAAGGTGCCTGTCTGGTGGTCATCAAAAAAGTAGCGTCCCATGCGATCTAATAGCTGCTGTGTGTCAGTCTCGATACTGAAAAGATGCAGCAGCATAAACTCACCCATATGAAATAGCACAATCGACGCCAAGTCTCATCTTCGACCCAACCTCGCCAGAGATCTTCGTCTCCCTCACCATGTACCTCCGTCGATGGTTCTCGCTGAGAATCAGATCGGCAAAGATAGAAAGTGATGACTCTCTGGAGACTTCCCATCCTCTCGTAAGCAACCGTTTGGAGTTGACTACCACCAGAGTACAGCAGGCCAACTTGACTCAGTACAAGAGCCTGAGCCAGCGGCAGGTTGATATCCGATACTTCAAGTTGAGTAACCAAAGTCCTTCTGAGAAATTCGTGGAATGGTACGACGCAGGCGTGGATATCCGCTGTAGCTGAGTATTGGCTCCCAATGGCACATATCGCTAGAGCAAGAACCCAATTTCCGTTAAGGTCTGTTGTGTGAGGATGGACTAGCGGAACGATCGGGTCGAAGTGTTCAAAGAAGAGCTTGACGAAGTATTCGAGTAGCTTCAGTGACGGAAAGTCAGCGGTGGTGTAATGCTGATGGAACATGGAGGCTTCGAGACACGTTTGTCTAAAAGCATCGCAGATCTTGCTGTACGTCAACTCTGTCATGAAAGACTCTCTGTACGCTTCGTCTTCCAGGATAATATGGCTCAGATCAGGGAACGAAAGCGTGTTGGCTCGGAGGGCTGAGTCTTGGGAAATGGTGGGTAGTTGTGTATATCCTTGAAGGCCCGGCGGTGGGAACAGTTGCTTTGACTTGGCCGTACAAGGACGTCGGGCGCCGTTTGAACTCGTGGCGTACAAGTCTCCGGGTATGGTGCGTCCAGAGCTCATACTCAACTGCGGAGAAACTCCTAGGCCGCTCCCTGGGGAAAGCGATGTTACAGCTGACAAACGACGTGGCGCAGCATCGATCATGGGAAAGCTGGGAACTGGCTGATCTATCATGGTTGCATCACCAGCATCAATCGGCTGGGTCATATCGAGGCCGAGAATCGAGTAGTAGTTTGTCTCAATCTCATTGTCGTACGGCAGCCAATTGATGGGGAAGTCCCAGTCGATATCGTAAGTGGACAGATCATAGTCAAAACCCGGTTGCTGCTCGTTTCCAGCACTGTCGATGAAAGGACTGTCTTGTGAATGTGGTGTTTGATGTGAAGGTAGCGCGAGTTGTAGATCTGATGGTACGTGCTGAGGCTGCGACGCGTGATCTACTGTCTCGACTGGGCTGATGAGAGTTTGGTTGGGAGTATGCGCAATGACACCAGTTTGTGAGGCCGGAGATGCTTCAACTTGTTTGTTTCTGGTCTGGGGATAGGCGCATTCTAGTGCCTTGGTTGAACAGCGCAGGCACGGGAGGTTCCTGGAGCATTTCTCGCGTGCCCGGGCGCACTCCAAACACGCTCTGCGCCGCCCGACATCGCGTCTCGACATAGCGGACGGATGATCGTGGATAGCCACATGCTTTGTCAAGATATCACTTCCATCCAATCAGCACCTCTCCCAGCAAACTACTCCGCGCCGCTTACCTGCGCGTGAAGCTCTTGTGACAAACATCACATTCAAAGCCCCTCAGGCTATCGTGGCCTTTCTGGTGTCGCTTCAGATGCTCGGATCGCTTGAAGCTTCTTGGGCATTGTGAGCATTGGTACTTCTCCATCGCGAAGAAGGTTTCAGACGTTTTTAAGCTTGTCGAAGCGTGATTGATGTTGTTTTGTCAGGATGGATTGAGGCCGAGCGAAGTCGGGGATTTCCCCACTCGCGAATGGACATATCGGGCTAGAGTTGGTCTAGAGTCTGGGGTAAAAGTCACATCAGATGATCAAGCTAGGCGCACCAATCTTGTAGAACCATGGATCAATCTCTGCTTCTCAGAATCGGAGAATTGACGTCAGGGTTACCGACATGTTGGGGAAACAAGATGAAACGCAATGGCAGCAATGTTATTTATTATCTTTACTATTTGGGTTGTAGTTCAAATCAATTCTATACATTGACCGTTGGCAATATGAATCGCGAATCCCCAGACAACATTTACCCCTCAATGGAGAATCATCGCAAAAAATGGCTTTTCGCCGCTTTATCTAACCAGACCTCTTTCGGGCATCAAGTGACTCCTCAATCCACTCTCACGAGCGAGCACTTGACCCGTTTCCCCTCTTTGCGGCTGGTCCCCGGTGGGAGCTCCGGTGGGATGTCCCGGCCTCCCACCACGAACTAATGACATGCACCAATTGATCAACAATTGTCAATCATGACTCGCATACTAGTATATCATGTTAAACCAGAATCATTTCTGACATTCAATTCCGCAATCTTCACTTCGACATATCGCAAACATGTCTCATCCCCAGTCCATCTTCCCACACACAACCTTGACACCAGGTTCCCTCCTCCACCGTCGAAGAGCCACGGTCTCAAAGACAACTCTGCATACGCAGCTCAAACGACTTCGTGAGACAGGCCGCTATGATTGCTTCAAACTGCAATGGCATGAGATCTACGCGGACAAGTCCATGTGGCCTGTTCCCTTCCATCTCTTCTGGGACAGCGACATAGCCAAGTGGATCGAGGGCGCTTGCTATCTTCTCCATGATGAGTTTGATGCTGAGAT
The DNA here is from genome assembly GCA_013364945.1 of Fusarium tupiense. Classification (NCBI taxonomy): domain Eukaryota; kingdom Fungi; phylum Ascomycota; class Sordariomycetes; order Hypocreales; family Nectriaceae; genus Fusarium; species Fusarium tupiense. The sequence goes on from JABEEO010000371.1 coordinate 49,236, forward strand.
TGACGCTGCGGTGAGGGAATTGGTTGAGATGATTCGAGGGGCGCAGCAGAGTGATGGATACTTGAATGTTCATTATACTGTTGTTGAGCCGGAGAAGCGGTGGTCGAATTTGCAGGACATGCATGAATTGTAAGTCAAACAGCCGCATCCTCTTGTTTCTTATACTCATTTTTCAGATACAACGCTGGTCATCTCATCGAAGCAGCCCTAGCCCACCACCAGTACTACAAGAACAATCTCCTCCTCGAGCCCATTGAGAAATACGTCGCCTTGATTCACAGCACTTTTGGACCGAACGAAGATCAACTGCACGGATATCCTGGACATCCCGAGATCGAGTTGGCTCTATTCCGCTTATACGAAGCCACCGGAAACAAGAACGCTTACGATCTTTCCCGATACTTCATCGAAGAACGAGGTAACCCCAAAGGTCAACATGGACAGCTTTACTTCGAATGGGAGGCAAAGCAACGTGGCCAGAGTCTCTACCAGCGCCCTGATCCTTACCCCGAACACGGATCTCACTGGTACTGCCAGGCTCACCAACCCATTCTGGAACAGCAAACCGTCGAGGGTCATTCCGTACGCGCAATCTATCTCCTCACCGCGGTAGCCGACATGCTCTGCATCGATGCATCCGGCTCTCAATCACTCTCGACCTCATCAAGCTGGAAAGACGCCGTATACCGCCTCTGGGACAACATGGTCACCAAAAAGATGTATCTCACCGGTGGTATTGGCGCCATCAAGCAATGGGAAGGTTTTGGACGCGATTATTTCCTCCCTCAATCCACCGACGAAGGCGGATGCTACGCTGAGACCTGCGCGTCCATTGCAGTCATGATGCTAGCCGAGCGACTGCTGCATATCGAGCTTGATGCAAAGTTTGCAGATGTCATGGAACTTTGTTTGTATAACAATATCATGACGGCGATGAGTCTTGATGGAAAGGCGTTTACGTATGTCAATCAGCTAGGGAGTTCGGAGAGTGATAAGAGTGTGAGGGAGGAGTGGTTTTGGTGCGCGTGCTGCCCGCCCAACGTGACGCGTTTGTACGGGTCTTTGGGGGGATATCTTTGGGACTTTGGGGAGGAGAAGGAGAAGGAGGCGTTTGTGAATGTGCATTTGTATACAAATGCCGAGTTGAAGTTTGGGGTTGGGGAGGGAGAGGTTGTTCTTCGGCAAGAGACGGATTGGCCATGGGATGGACTCGTCAAGTTTCGACTTACGAGTCCTGCGTCGGTTAACACCACGATACGCGTCAGGATCCCAGGCTGGTCTCAGAATCAGTATACCCTTGACCCAAAGCCCAGCGATGGTAGTTTCCACTTGCACAAAGGCTATCTCACGCTCGATCCAGCTTACACGGCCGCTCATCCTGTCTTCTCACTGACAATCGGCAACTTCACGCCTCGATACATCGCTCCGCATCCCTACACCAACCAGCACACTCTGACACTTGCTCGCGGGCCATTGGTGTACTGTATCGAGGACGCAGACAATACGTGGGAAGGAAATCACTTCAAGGACGTTGGGCTCAAGGCGGGCAGTGCGGTCAAGGAAGAGAGGCTGTGTATCAGTGGGACGGATGAAGAGTATATTGCGTTGAGGACTTCGTGCTGGCGACGCAGTGGGAAGTTGGATGAGGATGTGTCGACACCTGGTTTTGTTGTTGGAGGTGATGGATCGGGTTTTGGTGAGGAGAAGGAGGGCGTTTTTGTGCCGTATTATCTTAGGGCTAATAGAGGGGGAAACGGGCATATGAGAGTTGGTCTGTATCATGTACAGGGCTAGTTCACCTCTAAGCTAGAACATGTAAAGATATATCTACATCAATTAGACGGGTTGCGTTCTGCTCATTCTCTCCAAGTATCATACGCGAAGCCAGCATTGAGAGGGTTTTGAAGTGTCATGAACATTCCACAGATTTTTACAATGGACCTCAATGAAACTCAGGCAGTCTACTCTACAAGCTTCCCGTACTCCTCACTCCTAAGTACAATCCTACACGGAAAAGGTTTGACACGAGAAATAACACCCGGCAACTGCTCATAACCAACCTCAATCTCCTCGCCCTCCCCATCCAACTCTTTCTTGATCTCAAAAACCGCCAATGTCTGCGCAATACTCAAAAACAAAGTCTGCTCAGCGATCCAACGCCCCGGACACGCTCTTCTCCCAAACCCAAACACAAGATCCGACGGTGAAGGCTCGTTAAACGGCTCAAAATACCGTTCTGGCTTAAACTCCATTGGATCATGGTAGACCTCAGGATCGTGCGTGAGAGACGCGACTGCGGGGAAGAGAAGAGTGTTCTTGGGGATGAAGTAGCCGCAGTACGTATCGTCTTCAGTCGTCATGTGCGGGAAACCCATTGGGGCGAGGGTGTGCCAGCGTAGCACTTCTTGGGCTATGGCGTTGAGGTAGGGAAGGTTTGGCTTGTCCGTGAAGGAGGGGAGGCGTGAATCTCCGGTGACGCAAGAGATTTCTTCCTGGGCTTTCTTTTGGACGTTGGGGTAGAGAAGCATGGCTGCGAAGAAAGCGAGAAGTGTTGCGCCGGTGGTGTCGGTCCCTGCGTTCATCATCGACGCTGCAGTCCATGCGATGACACTCTCTTCCTCGGGATCAATCTTGCGGTGAATGTCCTTGATGAGACCAGCGACGTAGGAAATATCGTCCTTACCATTAGCCATCTGATTTTTGACGTATTGGTAAGGATCTTGGACGTTTTGCAGGAGATGCTGCCTGAAGAGTTTAGCAGTCTTCTTGAAGCCAGCACCTGGCATCCACTCCGGAATATATCGAAGCCAAGGAATGAAGTCTATCATCCATGCACCTGGAGCTGTAGCTTGAGAGAACTCTTCCATCACGAGATTAGCCATGGTGACGATGTCATCGCTTCTGTCGGGGTCTGTTTCGTAGTTGTATAGGATGCGGAGCATGATTGAGCCGGATACTCTATCGCCTTGTGAGTATCTACTTCGCGAGTTGGAAGGAAGACGTACTGGTTCAAATGGTCTGGAAGATTCTGACTGTTGGCATCTTGATGCAGTCTCTTCAACAGTCGGAGGATCTCTAGTTCTTGAATGGTCTCGAAGCGGGTGATGGATTTGGGGCTGACTTGGGTGGCTGTGAGTTTGCGATGCATTCGAAAGGTTCGATTGTACGGCATCAAGCCCATGACACCATCGTATCCAACTCTAAACCAGTTCGTCAGCATAGCTCACAGCCAAACAGATGTCTTGGACTTACATATCCCCAGCAAAGACCAGCTTGGGCCGTGAAGCACTCTTCATCGCTCGCGTCTCGAGAAGATCCATAATGACCTGTCTATCATGCAAAATGACAAAGTGCTGTCCGAGCACAGTAACTGAAGTTATCGGACCGTATTTCTCTTTGTGGCTCTGCCAGTGAGGCCATTCTAGGGTTCCGGGTGGTGGGAGATCACGGATGTTGCCCAAGAGTGGTAGACCTTTGGGACCAGGTGGCAAGGGAGGTTTATTGGGTCGTTGTACATGTTTGACAATGAGAAAGGATAGGGATGCCAGAACAGCAGTGACTAGGGCAAGAGAAGTAGGCATCCTGAGGGATGGAGTAAGAAATCGTGGAGATTGAGTGGTGTCGTGGAGGCGAGCAACATGGTATTTATTGTCCGCTACCGTATGAAACAACCTTTTGAGTTTGATGGGCTATCTACCTTGCGCTACTCTTTGAACTACGACGTCTGTCTGACACGGTTCACTAGTCTTGATCTTAGCATCAGCATTATGTCCGTGCCTCCTCCATGCTTCGTTACAGTCAGATTTTGGAGCTGTGAGCGGGACCATCCGCTTTGGCGTGTGTTTGATTGGGCAATTGAAGATGGGACAAGTCGCAATGTGACTCACCTTATTGGGTGCCGTGTTTTGAACGGGATCTGAATCCTTTGACTGTAATGATCGCAAGTCAGCTTTGGGGGTAATGGGACGCTGTCTTGTAAGCCTCTGTGTTTCTTTCGGCAGTTCCAAGTTTATTCGTTGACTCTTGGCATCGTCTTGTTCTCCCAGGTCAATCAACAACCTGACATCAGCAATGTCCAGCGGCGACCATTGATAGCATCATCATCTGGTCACCTTGCAAGTTATTCGCCTTGAAACGGATTCGCTTCTGTCGCTCGACTGTTTACTGCGGCAATCAGCTAAGAGGTAGCTCTGAGTGTCGTCTTCAGTCACTTGGCTTGAAGCTCTGTTTTGGAACACATAGGACCGAGATCGTTCAATATCAGAGAAGACTTGTCAAGAATGTCGTTTCGAAGATGTTGGCAAACTATCAACTTATGCTTCGTTAGCATTGAGGTCGGCACTGGCTTGGGCAATATTCCGTAGATGCCAAGTCAAGGGATAAATATCAGGCTCAAAACTCGAACGCCATAGAGAACGCTGGCTTTAGATACCTAGGTCTGTGCTTTGCGGTTCCACCTTTAGTCGGCCTTGTAGGTCAAGTGAATGAGAGGCATACCGGCGAGGCTGACGTCTTGTTTCAAGAGATTTCTACAGCCAAATGTATGAGGATTTTCATATGAGCAGACGCCCCTCATATCGCACCGCATGACCCTCTCAGTGGAGTAAACTCCTACTCCTCCCGCCTTCGGGCTCGCATCTCAACACCTCCACCTCACATCACAGGATTCATCCTGTCGCCTCTCGCATCGCCCTTCACAAGCGATCCAGAAAAGACAACCAGGTTCATTGATCCCACAAGGCTCTCATCATTCTTTGTTCATCAATAGCTCACTGACACTTGTTTGTAGCCACATCGTGCGACCGCACCACGGGGCAATCCGCACAGAGTCACCACTCCTTCAGCCAGAGGCCGACATCATCATGGCTTCCAACAACAGGGGCGCCTCCCTTGAATCTGCCTATCTCTCTTCCTCCGAGCAGAATATGAAGCGTATCGGCGAGATTGTCGTAGATATGGTGAACCGCAGTCGCCAATTCGCAGAAGACAGAGCCCTTGCGCAATCCGGTCCCATCATCGCTGAACTCAAGACACAGCTTGAAGCCGCGAACGGCCGTGTCGCTCATCTCGAAGCTCGGCTCAAGGCCTCAGAGGCTGGCGCTGTTCGGGCCAGGGCCGATGCCGAGGCTCATGTCGCTCAATACACTACTGGCCTCGAGGCTCGCAACGTGCAGATGGTCAACACGGTTACACAGACCGTTGAAAAGATGAAGAGGGATGCAGCCGCTCGAGTTGCCGCGGCTGAAAATCATGCCCAGAACTGTATCAACGAACACTGGAACAAAACTGACTCTCAGATCCAGCAGTTGTCTCGAGATCTCGAGCGTCACATTGACATGCTTGGCCTAGCCCGTATGTTATTCCAGTCCCTCTCCCGGATACTTGAACTAAACATGTACGCAGGAAAGCATACCGGATGGGTGGCACACAAACTGATGCTTCTTGTACAAGAACTAAAGGAAAGGAAGCGCAATCCCGACAAAGCTCTCCTTGCAGATTGCCTCAATGAAATGTTGGAGGAACTCGCTGAGTACAGAAACGATGTCGATCTCTTTCTCGTCAACGGCCTCGTAGACGACGGTGAACCAGACTGGGGGCCTGTCCCTGACGACGAAGGCGGCGCTCTCCTCAACAAATCTTATGGAAAGTCCTCTAAAGTCATCTCATCCAACAACACTAAAGAGCATGCCAACCAGGCTGGAGCCCCAGTCTCTCCCAGCGGCGGGGACACTACCAAGCAGAGCAGCCGTGAGGAAAGTTCTCTTTTCGTGGATGATCAACAGAGTCTTCAGAGCGATGAGGGTTGCGTCATCAAATCTGAAGATGGTGACGACGAGGACCACCAAACTCCCATCGCTTCGTCTCTATCTGCCAAGCGAGCTAGCGACTCTGTAGGCCGGGCTGGACGTGGTGGTAAGCGTCAGCGAACAAAGTAGGGGCGACGATGGTCAGACACGGCACATGCATTGTACTCCTCGGGCGATTTAAAGGGTACTAGTTTGGGAGATCGGGTCACTGGACGTAGAATGGGAGACAGGGCGTTATCTTCAGAGATGATAGAGGTTGCCAGGAATGAAGGGGAGAGCTCCTTAGCGTGCTCATTGAAGACACCAATACATCCCATTCCACTTAATTTTTGTCATCTTTTATTATGCTCACGTTCTGTATCCAGGGCAAGTTGACATGTTTATGTACCATATCTGTGTTCTCGTCTGTCGCGTCGATTTGGCGCGTGGTGCAATTTTCTACTTACCCGGGACACCCAGTTAAACGCGAACTTGCGGGGGTCAGAAGAATTAGCTAATCTTTACAAATCTTACTAAATTCTCTATTATTTTAAACTCTTATAATTAAATTAATACACTTTATATAAATTAATATTAAGATTTTATAGTTTTAGAATAATTTCTTTTTTTATTATATATTTTTATTTTACTTTATTATCCTTCTGTTCCCTATGGGGGCGGACTTGTCGAAATTTGAGCAACGGAGCGGTCTGGGTTAATCCGTTGCCGGGCCCTATCTCTCCGGCTCATTCCCGGTGTCATCGACGCAACTGAATGATGCCGACTTGAAGCTCGTCTTGCGCTAATCGAAGGGAGTGTGCATCTATGCGTGTGCGATATGACTGAATCGACCTCTTGATTGAACTTCCAGTAATACTTTGTAGCGCTATCTTGTTTTACCTACGAAGTAATGAACCAACAATCGCCTTGTCATTTAGGTCGGTAAGAACCCATCAGAAACCCTTGAAGCCGGATCTCCATATTTCAGGCGAGCATGCGGCCCGACAAGCCCAAAAGCTCATCGACGCGACCTTGGTCTGTTATTTCCAGGCAAGGATCCCCAAGTCACAAGCTTTTCGGGAGTATATTTCGGCATGTTTTTAATTAAAACACGATCCAAGTTTCCTGCGTTAGGATGCGACAGCGGACAGCCCCATGTGTCAAGATTTTAGCTATGGCTGCCTCCTTGAATGCACAGGCCGCGTCGTGTCGTGCCGAGGTGGCTGGTTACGCCCCGCGACAGTGGTGAAAGCACATGGTGCTGGTATTGGATTGAGTAACCAAGGGGACCCAAGGGAGAGTAACAAATGTCAATTTACGGGTAATCATGTTCTTGTAAGCTGTCGCTGTGTTGTTTGGAAAGAGACGTGTTATGCTGCCTCTTACAGTCCCATGGGTATTGGCTGGTGATGTTTTGTCTTAAACCACGGTCGCTACCCTATGACTCGACGATGAGTCAACTTTACCTGTCGAATACCAACGACAAAACACACGAGAGGGAAATGCGTTAGAGTCAATGGAAATGAATAAATAATAACTATCATTTGATCAACAAATATTTGGCGGAAGAAATTGGTCTGCGACGTCACAGCAACAGTTATCCAAGCACGTGGTCAAACTCCAAAACGAGCAATCGTCAAAGCAAGACAATCAGGCAATTCATAACGGTCGCATCACCACTACACATGAGAAGAGGCAACAAAAATAAGACAAATCGCTTGCAATTAATTGACAAAGAAAATCTAGAGTAAAGAAGGTCTAAATACATCCAATTAACCCACCAAACATGTACATGAATTGAACCCCCATCATTTTGCAATCGCAACTCCAAAACTTTTTAAACCCAAGCCCAAACTTTTGCAATTACAAGTCCCGCCAATTCGTACATAATAAAATACACGCTAAACCACAAATAATCGAGGGTATCCTATGATGTACAAGTAGCCAAGCTTACAGGTCAAAACGCTAACACAGTGAGAGAGAAGAAATAAAAAGGAAATTAGAGACGGTTCGTGAGAGCGATGCCCGGCGATGCAGGGCGGTCGAGCTCAAGGCGGTGCATGTGCGCGTCGAGAGCGCTGACGGATGTAGACGCGCCAATGGACGTGTGCCGCTTGTGACGCGACGTCTTCTTGGTGACGCTCATCTTGCGAGGGCGTCCGTTCTTCTCGGCTGGTGACTTGGGGCACTTGTCGTCGCAGGTAGCAGTCGAGGAGATGGAGGATGTAGATGAGTGCGTGGATGTCGTGCTGGCGTAGGATGAAGCGCGCGAGATGGACGAGTGGATTGATGAGCGGGATGATGCTGTCTGGGGACGCTCGGCGATGTCGGAGAGGATCTCCTGCGGCGTGCGAGGCTTATCGTTCACCATGCCCAGACAGCGCTGCCACCAGCCCTTGTCCTTCTCATCAGAGAACTCAACCATATCGCCCAGCGCCTCCTCCGCACGCTCTGTCTTATCCTCGTCGAGGCGCAGGGCACCGTGCTCAGAGGCCAGCTCCAGCAGGGCAGCTGCGTCGCAGGCATCGCGTCGCTTGCTGTTGTCGTTCTCGTGTAGACCGCAGGCGTCCATCTTGAAGATGATGAGGTCCTCGAGCGACGTGTACGGGAGGGTCGCTTCGTTGGTGACGTCGCGGACGCGCTTCGCTGAGTCGGGGAGGTATGGGCTCAGCCAGTCGGGGATGAGCTTGACTTCGATCTCCCAGCCGCTTGTGTGGCGGTACAGAACGGTGCCGGACTTTTCGACGAGGGGGCTGATCGGGTGGCCGACGATTTCTTTCTTGACGCGGCCGGGGGAGGAGGATTTGCTGATGACAAGGTCGATGCTCTGAGACGTTCAGTGTTAGCTGGTGGTGCGCAAGAGTGGTCGGGATTGAGGGGGACGTACTGCTATGCGGTTCTGGCGCGAGAGATACTTTGCGACAGCCAGATCGCCAATGACGGCGAGTTTGGTGTTCTCCAGACCGGGAATGTCGGCGATGAGACGGATGATGTGAAGTGCAGCTTGTTCAAGCTGGGCGAAGCTTAGTCTTTGCGCCATGGTCTGCACAGGTTGCTTTCTCTCACAAAAGCGACTAGAGACTTCGCCCGCTGCGTTCAAAAGGAATGAGATGCAACAAGAACCCCTTCCATCCTTTTGCCTGCGCAGTCCCCTAGATATAATATTGTGCTGTGTGTGTTTTTTTTGCCCTTTGGTCCCTGCGTCTACGGCACAACCCAAACAGTGCCCAACTTGGCCATTTCTACAGGGGGTTCCAAGGATTCTGCCAATGGGATGGTCTGTGTACCTGACCTGCCAATCTTAAAATCTCAGGGTATCCCAGTGAATTGCCATGGCTTCCGCGCGTTGGGTTTCAATGCCCAAGGGGGGAATTTGTCTTGCTTGGAATGGGCGACTTGAATTGGCAGCGATGTCCTTGATAATTTGTTTTGTTGACTCGAGAAAGCAAGGCTCGCAGCTATTTCTTGGAGGAACGAAACGATCTCGATTGTTGGAATGAGTGTGCCGGGAAATGAGCATTGACTCAAGGGCAGTGCTGACACGAGCCTCGAAGCCGGGGTTTTCTTTTTCTGTCCCTGATTGTTATTCCTTTTTACTCAATATCTCGAATATCTCTCGGGCAATTACGACGTTTATTCTCGTGCGAAAAGTTTTATCGCATGACTTTTGCGGGGAATTCATTGTTAATTGATCCCGGGTTGATCCAAGTTGTTTTGGTCCGGGCATTTAATTGAAAGGCCCGAAGATCGTGATCAGCGGCGTAGTGAAACAGACTGCGCAGTTTCAGGCTGACTCTTTTAATATTGCTGGAATGAGTCCTCCCTTCAAAACAATTCGAGTCATACCGTACATGATAACTAATGGATTTCTACGGATAGACTTCCCCAGGATCCCGGGCCGTAGCGGATTTATTTCCATCAACTATCCACTCGACGTGCGCCTTGCCCGATTGAAGACGCTTGCGTGGATGCTAATCAATGACGTCGCGTACCCTAGAGATAAGCCCTTAATGATCAATTGAGCCAGCACAGCACTTGTTCAGGCATGCGATGCTTCAAAACATTAGCCTCTACCTGCTCTGAAATGATTGAAACTGGACAGAGTATCACCATAATAAACAACTTTATTGCGACATAGCCTTATTGGCATGTAAACAGAGACTAGTCGTGACTAGGTTCATCTGGGCATGACAACGTAAAGTCATCTGGTTAGCGACAGCCTTCGTTTCCGTGGATTCAAGCATCGTGTAGTGGAAGCTGATTACTAACTGTTTCAAATAAAGAGACAGCGATGTAAGACATCTGTACCTGCTAAATGTAGCCAAAACCCACCATGATTGTCCAAAATTGCAACGCAGCGTCAGTATCGTCGAGGCTCGCAGAGCGACAATCTGACCCTGGGTTTGGCGATAAATAGCTTGCTGTCTTGAGTGCGCCCTATATGTAATTCAATAAGAAGCTAAAACTTTAATAACATCCGGTATGGTGTAGTGGCTAACATTTCGCGCTCTCATATTCGGAGGGATCAGTACCGCGGAGCCCAGGGTTCGATTCCCTGTACCGGAGTTTCTTTTTGCCGTTTTTGCTGTTAAATTCTCTTAACATTTCATGTATTCATTATGTACTACTATTATTTATCCTTATGCACTCCTTGCCTTTCTGTTCCTTTGCCGCATACATAACACACCTGTAAGTATTAATAATATTGTCCCTCAATGTCATGACGTTGACTCCTCCGAAAGTCAGGCCCTAGAATCTCCTCCTCACTCTGATTCTCACCATATCCCCTCTCCGCCCCCTTCGCAAACACCTTATTCTTATTATAAGAACTTCTGTGGCCCCTCCGCTCATACTCCTGCACCGAGGCTTCAGATGTGCTGTCCTTTTTGTGTACCTGGGCTGGATACTTTGTACTTCCACCAATGGTCTGCAGAGGAAAGGATGCGCCAGAGTTTTGCTGATATTTGCTGCTGTTGCGAGAACTCCATTTGCTGAAATACTTCTTGTAAAGAGGCCTGCAGACGGGGATGCCGATGCAGATCATTGTTACAGTCATTTCAGCAGCGGACCAGACGATCAGGCCGACAGGGTCCTCTGCTGGATGTTAGTCATGATCTGTATACCTCAAGGAAGACATACTGGTGTGATTGGGGCTCTTTAGCTTTGGTACCTCGAGAGTTCTCTTGATACCAAAAACTCCGGCACTAAATGCTTATTAGCTCGGTTTGAAGATCACGATACCAGCTGTTCATACATGACGCCGAGACTGAGACTGCTGAGGATGATAATCTTCTCTTTCATCTTCATCTGCAAACCCCAGATAAACAACCAAGGGAAGCCGGCAAGAAAAAAGTCCACCACGACACAAAGAACTGCTCACGTTAGTTCTATCCACGCACGCTCACATTGAGTACTCACTGCAGAGCAACATGGACGCAGGAGCCGTGTCCACCGTACATCGCCCACCAGGTATAGTCCTATCCCAGAGATAATTCGGCGGAGTGCACTGAAGCCAGTACACAAAGCAGACAGTGATAGAAGCGCACATCAGACTCGCCATGGATATCCAAATAGCCACTTTGTGCCATTGCTGCTTCACAAGTCGAAGCAGAAACAAGCCGAGTGACCATTTCGCTAAACTCATTCCTACTATCGCAAAGCTTTGGCTGACGGCTTCGAAGATGAGCGCGGGGGCTAGGTCGGAGGGGTTGTTCTGGATGACATCGTCCATATCTTGGCCGACGCCGTAGTCGACTGCGACGGTTGTGAATACGGTGTCGAGGAGGAGGAATATCTACTGCTCGTCAGCAGAGTTCAGGTCGTTATCGTGTCGTAGCTTACCCAGGCTAGGTTGTAGACATGGTCGTCGATGCCGAATGACTTGACGACAAAGATTCTCGTATACGCCCTCAGCAAGACAAAGACAAGCGCAACAACCGTCAAAGCCCACATCGCCCCGATGACCCAGGGGCCTTCCCCCTTGATCGCCATGACGAGTATCTCTCTGGTAATATGCGCTGTAACTTATAAACCTGACAGTTCAGTCTAGTCAGCGAGGGAGAGAAAGAAAAGTAACCACTGAGATGATTTTCGCGAAGAGCAAAAGAGGCAGAACCAACAGATTTCCTTCCAAGCCACGCAGAATAAATACAAACACAGCGTACGGGCTCATTCCCAAAGCGGCACTTCTAGACTCGAGATGGCGAAATGCCAATGCTATTCATACAGATACTTAGCATTCCAAGCAGACCCAGGGGATCGGATAGCAATCCTGGAGTCGGCACAAGCGATGTCTCTCATGGTTTCTCGTACGGCCTTAACCCTATTTCGTTGACGTGGCTTGCAGTAAGGGGATGCGATTGGGTAGACTTCAGCCAGTTTGCTCATAAGGCGCTATTTCATCGAGGGAATTGGAATAAGCATTAGGCGATCTGGCAATAGCTTTAGGGAGGGTACATTGCGGGCGCTTGGGAAGATGATCTGATCTGAGATCTGTATATCTTCAACGATACCAGCAGTGATCTAGCTCTAGTCTTTCGAGGACAACGAAACCACGCTCTAATCTGCGCTTGTCGGAACTCCAGTGTAACTCAGATCTCTATGATGTCGATTTAAATGATCGTCGGCCTCGGGTGTGACGAAAACGGTTACATTCCTCTATTGTCTGGGTCGAGACGAATGTGGCGTTGGCGACAATAGAAACCTTGGGTGAGATGCTCCGCGCTACGCCCGCCGATGATCCGCGCTAGAGCTCTCTAAGTGGGTACCTGTCGCGGAATTTGATCGTGAGTTTAATTGATTTGAGATGTGCGTTTTTCGGGGAGCTATATAAATGATGTCGTGTATGACAATGGCGCGAAGATGTCAGAGTCGGGTTGTTCTCGCCACTTACTGCCCAATTTCTATACCATAAACCTTTCGACGTGACTCGTTGTCCAGCATTGGGAATGGTTATAGTTCCATCGAAGTGCCCCAAGACCGCATGAGGCTGGTACTATTGCTGGGTATGTTTCTCAATCGCTGTCGATATATCAGCATGGCCTGTATAGTCACTCCGTTTTCCCGTATACACAAGATTATCACGTCTTGTTCCCTCCTGCACGGTTCTGGCTGTACCAGAAAAAGGATTGTCAACGAGTAGCCTCCGCATGAGTGAGATGGGCTACGCATAAAGTTGTCGCCCTTGAACCGAATCCCTTGATTGTGCATGAGCGTGGAGACGAGGCCGCAATCTACAGGCTCAGATGAAGTCTCTCTCTTTCTCACTTCTTTTCTGAGAAAGTTGATCTCTCCTAGGCAGATTGTGCCGCGAGTTGAGTCTTCTACTATACTGATATGTGAGGATCTGATGGGGTGTCACGGGCCTTTTTGTTTCGCTAGTAGATAAGGAATTGTCTTCGGATACGAGGGCAATTGCGGACATGCAGAACGTGTTTTTACGCTACAGCCTTTCTTTGATCTCTCAGTACTGCTGCAACGTTGAACCTAGCCTCTCAGAGCTTAGTATGCCTTCAGTGTCATATCCTGGATCTCGGTATTTATCGGCCATCGACGCCCAAGTTATTCCCGGGCCGCCATTGGGATGTATTTGGTTGGCTAGTTCGGTATCTCGGCGAATGACCGTAGATGCAAGTCCTAATTTTAGAACGGTTAGTCTTTCTGGGGAAGTCGGCCAGAGTTGGCAATCAGTCTGGTATCGCGCGGGGATAAAGACTATCTGTAAGTTGCAGGGCTAAGACGCACCTGTCAGAGCGCCTTCATCCACCGGTGACCTTATCCCAGCCGTTGTATCGACAACGCTTAACGACATGGAAGCCTATGGGCTTGCTCGGGTTTACTAATGACAAGACTAGCAGAGTATCAAAGTCGCAGCGATCTATCAGATACATACGCAAATATAACAGGCACTCTGTTTCCCTTTCTTTACCAAGAGCACCTCGCCCATCAGCACTCGACTCCTGCGGTCAGACGTCGCGTAGTCCGTGATAAAGCATCGGAATTCCGTGCTTGCAGGATCCTCCTCCATGCAAGTCCAGACGCACCCATAAAATCCATCAACATGCATCCATCGCGATAGGGCAATGTAACAGATAAGTGGCAAGCTGCAATAGGCTAATCCAGATCTTCAACACCAGATCGAGAAAAGTAAAGCTCGGTGATGGCCAGAATCAGGCCATGCGGTAGGGCTAGGAAATGCAACCTCGCATGCGCGATAAGGCATACGTCGTCGATCTCCCATTCTAGAGCCCGCTTATCACGCGCTCAGTCCGAGCATGATGCAGCAAATCGCGGCCGACCGTTGCAAGCTCTTTGCCAGGGCCTTGAGCGGGTCATTCCACCTTGGGATAAAGATGGACCAGGGGTTGAGCAGTTCCTGGATGGAGACGGGCTTTGTGATTCGGTGGGGATTGAGTGATGCTGACATGTGTAATGAACATTCCATATCCGTACTTGAACATAAGACAGGTCTGAGAGTTGCTACAGACCTGCCTATTCAGTAGCACTCGCGATTGATAGCGCCAAGATGACGGCCAAGAAATGCATCATGAGATTTAAATCCGAAGCCCGAACGCCAAGTGAACATTGCGTGCGATTCTAAGCGGAGAATTATCACTCGGCGCCGAGCAAATGGCCTATCGTACCCGTCTTGGCCCAGACAACGAACGACATGCGGCTCTGCACTAGCAATTAACCCGCGTCTACATCTCAATTACGAGATAATAACAAGGTGTCAAGCACGATATCTCAACTGTATCTTGCACCATGACCCAAACCCCAAAAAAGAATCTGGGGGAAGACGTTTTCATTACTCGATAAATTGGAGAAACTCCATTGGGGAAACTGAAGTGGAGAAGCGAAGCAAGGGAGTCCGAGGCGCTAAGCAAAGGGTCCTCTGCACTGGGAACTTCTGGCCGGGTCTGCAACTACAGGGGGGGATGTTCTACAATCTTTGTCTTGGCGGGTTCCAAAAGGCCGTGGGGCCGCTGAGCAGCGTCAAAAGTTCCGACGCCACGCGCGTGTAGGTCTTTTCTTGGCAGGTTGATTAAACGCGCGAAGCATACGAACGACGTTAAGAACGGTTGGGTAATGTCAGATTTGGTCTCTTACATAATAAATAGAGGTCCCCCGCGAAAAAAAAAAGAACCTTGTTTGCAAGCTTATCTGGAGAAGAGCCAAAAGTGGAAGCTGAGTGTTGAATCTGTGAGGTAACGAGATCCGTTTTACGAGGTTCTGACATGGAATGTGTGCGTCTGATGTTTAAAATGTTAATGTTAATTCAGTGGGGACTGGGGATGTTGACAGGTGATATCTCTGCATGCAGTTTCTGAGCAAGGTAGCAGCGTACACTGTATCATTCAACATGTAATCCACAGATTGCCACTATCTTTCGTCGCTTGATCTTAACTGGCGGTAGTGAAAATTCGTTTAGCTGGGCCGGGAATAGTGGGCAATACATTCCCGAAGCTGTAACCAGTTTAACCGCTTTAGGAAGGTTACCGTTACATGAACTTTGAGGTTGAAGCGGAAGATGTTGGAATGATGTGCTGAGATCAGGCAATTTTGGAGTACTAGAGAAGGATTTTAATAATAAGAGATTACTGATCCAGATATAGGCATATGAGGCAGGCAAATTCCTGTCATATCTTGCTTCAATTCGATCGTGAAGAGATGAAAGTCATCGCCGAGCACGCGACGCTCTCCACTTCAATGTCACCGCCAAGACCCCTGATGACAGGTTCAAGCCACCACTCAACGCTCTCTCCCTTTGCAAGACGGAGAGGCGACGTCGATCTTGTTAATTGCAATTACCAACATCCAACCGTAAAGCCAAGCCAGGCGAATTGCCTTCAGCGCTCTTGGGGTATGAGCAGCTGAAGACGCCACGCCTCAGTGTCGGCAGCTGGTGGCTCGGCCCCAATCACAGCCAAGACGTAATATAATATTCGGAGCCGGAAGACGCCCAGATCCGACGTCCAAGCCGAGGTCTTTCAATGATATGCCAGTACTAAAATAATTGTTTAATGTCACGGTTGCAATTCTAGGATACCTTTACCAGGTTCTTCCCTGATAGCAAACCGCTTCTCTGGGTCAAACAGATACGATGGCTACAATCTCAAATGTTCGAGAACAAAAGACAGAAGCACAAACATCCACCTCCTTCGGCCGACGTTACGAGAAATGTCGACCTTCCCCGTTGGGTATCATGGCAAAAGGACCGATCCCGTACAAACTAGTGCTCGGGCCAATCCCCGCATGTGGCCTAACCCCGTCGAGGAACTTTTGTCGTTGAAAATGCCCTGCCCTCATTGGTCCCGCGGGCAGATAAGGTCGGTCTCCACTAAACAACTCTGTTCTGTAAGGTTACTTTGAACCTGCGACTCTGGGGTTTTCTGTATCAAGCTGGGATCGTCATCTTGTGCGCTTTTGAGAAGGTCGCAATCAAGGGGGACCCATAATGGAGTGCTTGCCTGCTGGGTCCTTCCGTAGATAAATCGTCTCATGTATAATTATCCTTCGCATCCCCCGCCTCAGAGCCAGGTCTTCTCTCATCCCTCTCTCAACCCTCTTCTTTCTCTCTCTTTTTGACAGAAGAATCGTCAAAATGACCAGTGCAGGTCACCTCGACACAGACGCCATTGCCAACTCGGGTCTCGCCTACCCAGAGACGCACGGCATCCCCCAGGTCGTCGGCAAGGGCTCCATCGACGTGACGCGCCAGCGCTCCGTCTCCGCCTCCGACTCGGACGATGAGCTCCCCACCGACGAGGAGCTGCGCACGCTGCGCCGCGTCTCGGGAAAGATCAAATGGGCCATGTACACCATTGCCTTCGTAGAGGCCTGCGAGCGCTTCTCATACTACGGCTCTGCGGTCCTGTACACCAACTTTGTCGGACAGCCGCTGCCTGATGGCTCGACTACCGGTGCACCCCCCGATCCTAATGCTAAGAATGCTCAGGCTGGTGCGCTTGGTATGGGACCCAAGGCTGCGCAGGGTATTTCTCTGTTCAACCAGTTCTTTGCCTATCTCATGCCTCTCGTTGGGTAAGTCTCATTCTTTACGTCATTCGTTGTCTGTCTGTTGCTAACATTTCTCAAAGTGCCTACATTGCAGATGCCAAGCTCGGTCGTTTCCTCACTCTTCACATCGCCATCGCCATCTCTACATGCGCTCACGTCATCCTCGTTGCTGCTTCATCTCCCACTGTCATCGTCCGCAAGGATCCCGCTTTCGGTGCCTTCATTATTGGTCTCCTTGTTCTGTGCGTGGGAACTGGTTTCTTCAAGGCCAATGTCTCGCCTCTCCTCGCTGATCAGAATGAGGACACAAGGATGCGCGTCGAGGTCCGCAATGGCGAGCGTGTCATTGTCGATCCTGCCGTGACAAACACCCGTGTCTTCCTCTACTTCTACCTGGCTATCAACATGGGCTCCGTCTGCGGTCAGATCGCCATGGTCTACGTGGAAAAATATCACTCTTTCTGGCTCGCCTTCTTCATCCCCACCATCTTCTTCCTCGTTGCACCCATCGTTCTCGCCCTCAACAAGAAGAAGTACAAGCTGAAACCCGCCACTGGCTCCGTCCTGTCCAAGTTCTTGCGCATGTTCTTCTACGTCCGCAAGCGCAGCTCCTTCTTCAGCTTCAACTGGGAGCATGCCAAGCCCTCTCAGATTCCTGTTGATCAGCGCCCTGTTTGGATGACTTACGATGATGCCTGGGTTGATGAGGTCCGTCGTGGTTTGATGGCCTGCAAGGTCTTCCTCTACTTGCCTGTCTTCCATCTGGCCTACAACCAGATGACTGGTAACCTCACCACTCAGGCCTCCACCATGCAACTCAACGGTGTTCCCAATGATGTCATTCAAAACCTGAACCCCATCTCCATCGTCATCATGGTTCCTCTCATTGATCACCTTCTTTACCCCGGTCTCCGCAAGCTGGGTATCTCCTTCACCCCCATCAAGCGTATGACAGTCGGCTTCATCATCTCAGCCCTCGCCATGGTTGCGTCTGCGGTTATGCAGCATTTCATCTATGAAAAGAGCCCCTGCGGTAAGTATGCCAACGCTGATGATTGCGAACCCGCCGATATCAATGTCTGGGCTCAGTGTTTGCCCTACATCCTCATTGGCCTCGGTGAGATCTTCACCAACGTCACATCTTACGAGTACGCCTACTCCAAGGCCCCCGACAACATGAAGTCTCTCGTCATGTCTGTCAACCTCTTCATGTCCGCCTTTGCCTCCGCCATCGGCCAGGCCTTCACACCTCTCTCCGGCGACCCTCTCCTCGTCTGGAACTACGTCGTTGTTGCCGTCATCGCTTTCGTCGGTGGTGTTGCCTTCTGGTTCAACTTCAAGCATCTCGATGCTGAGGAGGACAAGTGGAACATGCTCAAGGCTTCTGAGTTCAAGGGCACCTACCAGCCTAACGCTCTGGAGAACAAGATTTCGGAGGAGCACGAGGAGCCTGCTGCTCCTAGGGACATTGAGAAGATGTGACTACCTCCTACTTGTAAGAGTTGCTATAAATTTAGTTGTTGAGATACCACCATAGTCTATGATTAGATGCCTGTTTGAGCAATGCCAATACATATTACATGACTTTGCCATTTGAGTGTCTTGACGTGAACACACCTGTTTGGTCTTTTAGCTGTATTTGTACGTGATAGTTGCACTGGAGATCACTTGTACCCTTGACAAATCATTCCATTGAGCCTTTGTTCTCGCTTCACATGTTTCATGTAAACGCTGTCAAAGCTTCATTGGCTTTGGCTGAATTAGTCAATTCATGGATATAAGGCCAGCGACTGGACAAAGTCTTCGAGACAACAAGCGCTGATACAGAGGCTGAAAATCCTCCATGTTGTTATGTTCCGAGTAGAGTTGGTGCTTGATACGCCATAGACAGCCAGAAGCGGAAAGAAGACTGAGGACCTTAACCCTAGATGATAAGATGACTTGCGTAATTTAGGATAATTCCAAGACAAACTTAGTATACGTTTAGAATACATTCTATTAAAGTCTGATGTTGTCTTGCTCCCCAAGTTCAATTACTCAATGGAGTCGTCAAGGTCAGCGGGTTGCGATAACAGATAAGCGCAGATATGTACGTAGCGGGGTTCACCAACAACACCTTCACTTCTTGGAAGCAGAGACAGACCTCAAGCGCAACGCACGTAAATTTTCATGACAGACATGTCGCAAGGCTGATAGCATGAAGCCTGATACTAGCTGTGAGGAGGATTCAGTTTATACGTACAAATCTCACTAGCTATTTCGTCCCCTTGGTCCTCATGTTTCCCTGTTTTTAAGATTTATATTGCTATAGATAGGGCTGTTCTGGAGTTGATGAAACAATTTAGGTTTCCTGTGCGTTATTCAGCTGTTGAATGACTGTAAGTTGAGTGATTCTTCCAATATATGAGGTTTGTTGAAGATGGAGGCAGCTGAAATGTGAATATGGAACGTAGCTTGAAATCCGGGAATAACACGGGAACAAGATTGTACCTGTTTGCCCTCGTAGACAACATCATTCTGCATTTCTTCACTGCCCAGTGCATACAAGAGACGCCATTGAATGCCCCGCTACATCTCCATGTGATCCTCACTGTCAAGGACAGATCCAGCGTTGGCATTCGCGTTCTCGAGAACCCTCAAAGGGCCACGCCCAACCCTCGCTTCAAGATCCTTCTTGATCCACGCCCACTTTGGCTTGACCCGTCCATTCGGGAGAAATGCGCTCGGCATTCCCTCAAAGAAACCCTGTCCAGCGAGCGGTCCATCGAGAAACACTCCACCGGTCGCGCGGCGTCTCGCAGGAACCGACTGCCACATTTTCTGGGCGAGCTCGACGTCAAAGTCAGGAACGTCCAGTCGGGGAAGGTTGATCTCGATGTTCATAGCCTGATAACACGTTAGAGCTGGGAGGGGAGAAGAGGAGAACGGATCGGACCTCGATTTTGGCGAGCTTTGCATGGCGTTCGACGTGACGCGCGAGACTGCCGTTGCGGTTGACGAGCATGGCTTTGCAGACGGGGCAGTTCTTGTAGGAGCGGCGAATTGAGTTGGAGGATCGGGCTTTGGGAGGTGAGGAAGAGGGGAGGGACTCGGAGACTGGAGATGAGGGCTTGGGAGGGGAGGAGGGAAGAGATTTGCGCTTGGGTTTGGTGTTGCGAGGCATGGTGATGGGCTTTTGTGAAGGTGAAGACGAAGAGTTTAGGCGAGTTGGAGAAATATAGGCAATCTTTGAAGAGTTTTGAGGAGTTTTGAAGAAAGGCTAGAAGGAAGAATGAGAAGGGTTGACACGGGATGAGTCTCTAGGTGCATTTGTGGATGCATATGAAGAAGTGGCCGTGGCACTGTTGACAGGTGCTGGGCCAAGATGGCTCGAATAAGGGTATAATGGTACGGAAATAAGGCGCTGCAGTCTGAGCTGCAACATCAGAATCAGACGAAGAGACTACCAAGCACCACAGGAGTCTTCAAATCCTGAAGCACCCTCTCATCATGAGATTGCAAGAATCTGAGAACTTCAAAAAGAAGGCAAATGTCTTCGAGGTTCAATGTCTCTTTGACGTAGTTATCTAGTTCCCTATGCCCACACAGGAGTATTCGCTTGCCCAAGCGCTGCATGAGTCTTTGGATACTGGAACACCGTTTCATCATGAGGTTGCAAGGAAGAGAGAGCCTCAAAGAGAATGCAAATGCCTTTTGGACGTCATTATTATCTAGTTCCGTCCCAAAAGTGTTCGCCTGCCCATATCCGTGCCCAACCCCATCTCAACCCCCTCTAGGGAAAAAAACTTAGGATCTTAACCCTAAATGACAAAAAACTTGGGTAACTTGACCTAAGTTTATGATTCCTTTTGCTGAGTTGATCTCAACACGTTGTATCAAGACCCGATGCTTTCTTACTCCCCAAGTCCCTCAGCGTATCAACACTCCCATACCTAACCCCGAAACGGGCGCTTGTTGCCGCGCTCACGCTCCAATGCGCCTCCAGCTCTCTTCACCGAACCCCGTGAGATCTCCTCAACACGTTCCTTGCACTTGTCCTCCAGCTGCGAGAGTTTACTGCATGACTCTCTCAAAGTTCGGTAGTCGTCGGGCTTGAGACAATTTGCATGAGTCGCAGCGTTCACGGCGCGGTAAGCAGCGCTGACATTGTTGCCTGAGCTTGTAATTAGACCTTTGCGATATATCATATGTAGGGCTATTGTACTTACGGACGTCCTTGGCAAGATCGAGCAGCGAATCGGTGGTGTAGTCCTTGACTTGCTTCTCCAGCTCGTCGTTGCGGTCGGTGAGGCTGAGGATGAGGGCTTGTGTCTCGTCGTCGGGATTGAGGTTGGCTTGTCCTCGACCAGCTTTGAGGCCGAGATCGTACGCCTTGTTGCTGATGTCCTCGAGGAACCTATGGTGTTCGAGTGAAGCGCCGTAGCTGAGCATCCTCAATTCGGAAGATGGCTTGTTGGAGGGGTCCTTTGAGGAGCTGCTGGAGCTTTGGGATGACATTGTGTTTAGTGAAGCTGTTGAAGAAGTGAAGTCAAGTGACTAGAGTCTTGAAAGTGAAGTGTTTTGAACGTGATGAGGATGAAAGAAAGAGGAACAGAGAAGGAAGTGTGATATAAATAGGAGGATCTCCGAGGTGTTGAGATTAAGGTTGATGTTGCTGAATCAGAAGCCCAGATGGCTTTTTAAAAGGGGAGACAAGGAAAGCGATCTCGACGCGCTAAAGGAGGATGATGGGGTGTCAACTCTTTCGTCCAGACTCTTCTGCCTGTCAATCAAACTCCTCCTTTGCATAAACTAGTTTCGATGAGCGCGTTTGCCTCTTGAACAACACAAACATCAAACATCAAACACCAACCACCAATCATATATTTACCATCCTCTAACCTAGCAACATCTCGCACATCACCTCGAGATGGTCAAACTTCGCCTTACAAGCGCTTCCTCCACGAAGGAAAAGGCTACGCCGTCATCTTCAGCGCCCAACAGTGGGCAAATCGACCCTCCGTTTCGACTCGGGCTTCGATTCCGCCATCACGATGGCTCTTACGGAGTCCAGGTACTTATAAACACCCGCCCATCGCCCGCGACTCTCTCTAACAGAATCCAGGAAAGAGACTTTGTAAAACTCTCGAACGCGCCGGTTAAGGTCCCGATACATCAGCGTGACCTTCCAGCTGTCCACGCAGCGCGACACGCCGATCGCTTGTTCGACGGCATTGTCGCTGCCTTCAAGGAGGTCGAGCAGACAATGGCGCTTGACCTTGCAGTAAAGCTCAAGCAGGCTGTTATGCAGACGCTAGAAACCACATCGACCAAAGGACGTATGAGCAAAACCCGAGTGAGCACCCTGATGCCATACCAGAGATTAGCCGGGATACATGGCATTAAAAAGCAGCTTGCCTATTCGGACTGGTTCTTCATGGCTGTTTGGCTCGGCCCCGAGCATCCGTTTCTCGAGACTATTCGCAAAGACATGTCAGACCACTGGGGCGTACAGCTTCCGACCGACGAGATCATGTATCCCATGATCCCAAACCGCGAAACCGAAGAGAGGCTTTTCAATGGAGAAGTCACCCCAACACCCAGCGAAGCTTCCATCGAAGAACGAGCAAAGGCTATCAAGAAAACAATTGACGACTCAACAGTCAAGGGCCTCAGCGCTACCATCAAAGGACACCTTCCAGATGGTCTCAAACTCAACGGATTTGGAGACAGCACCAGGATTCAAACACTGGAGACAAGCCTTGCCTCGATAAACCGCGAGCTCGAAGACGCCAGAAAACAAGTCAGAAATCTTAAGAACCAACTCGCCGAGTCCAAAGCATCTCAAGCCCGCGCACAAGAGAAGACGAACAGCGACATGGAAACCCTCCGAAAAGAGGTCCAGCTACTCAAAGCGGCACAGAACGACACCGTCAACAAGGCTGTTGAAGCACTCTGGCCGACAATCGCCCAGAGTTCAAAAAGCTGTGAACAGCGCATGTCCAGTATCGAGGCAAAGGTCCTCAAGGGAGAGAAGAAGGTCGAGAAGGACATGAATACCTTGCGCAATGAGGTAGCTCAATCAGCTGAGAAGGCGGAAAAGGCGCTCGAGACCGGGGCGCTGGTTCTGAGCGTTTTGTCAACTCCCGGAGGTCAGAAGCGAAAGATGGATGAATTTCTTGAAGACCTAAACATCTAGTCTCAGGCTCACTAAGCCTAGACTAGATCTACCTGGGTTTTATAAACTTTACCTAGATTTGACTAAATCTACCTAGGTCTATTAAATGTATACTAAATTATCCTAAAATTACCAGAGTCTTTTTGTCACACGGCTTAAACACCTTGAGTTTTGTCCATGAGGACCAACAGACCATAAAAAGTCACGACGTCATATACTCAAACAGCAACTCAAGATCAAAATATGTATTCGTAAATCGTACCCAATACCGTCATATATGGTATGTCTCAATAATAAATCCAACGTACATAATCCATCCAAGATTCAATCTCAAATGCCAATTGAAACAACCCAAATTCCCAAAGCCTAGACCTTGCCCTGCTTGTCATCAATGACCAACAATCCAGCATCAATTCCAGCTCTAGCAAACCTATCACCCAACACACCAACTGTACGCTGAAAGTCCCTCTCAACACCAAAGTCCTCAGCGAGGATATTGTCAAAGAGAGAGTGCGCACGACCAACGACGATCAAATCGCCAACGCTCAGACGAGACTTACCAACGGTCTCACGAGCGTGAGCGACAGCGAGGTCGGGAAGATTGCGGATTGAGTCAACGGAGATCTCGACAAAGTTGACACGGCCCTCGAGCTTGCCGGAGGCGTTGCTCTTGGCGGTATTGAGGAGATCCAAGTCGCTGGCCGATGGGACACTCTCGATGTTCTTGCCTTCGGGGGTAATGTGATCATCTTCGTTGAAGTGAAGGTGAATGACGTGGATTGAGACGTGAGGGTTGTGAGCAAGCTGAAGAGCGAAGAGGAGAGCGGCACGGTCGTCTTTGCCGCCGATGAAGGGAACGAAAATACTCTGGCGCTGGTCGACAGGCCTGTGGATGATGGCGCCATCGTGGGCACTGTGGACTGACAGACCGGTGCGGGTTCGGGTAAGAGTCGGCTTCTTGGACAAAGAATCACTGTGA
Organism: Fusarium tupiense; assembly: GCA_013364945.1. Lineage (NCBI taxonomy): Eukaryota > Fungi > Ascomycota > Sordariomycetes > Hypocreales > Nectriaceae > Fusarium > Fusarium tupiense. The sequence goes on from JABEEO010000371.1 coordinate 73,177, forward strand.
GGAGTACGATTGATGAAGATACCAGTCGTGCAAGCTGAGCGCTCAACTGCGGCGGCGACGTAGTCGATGTATGTTCTGCTAAAGAAGCGGTCGTTGGGATTACCGGTCTCGGTCAAGGCAGCGGCACCAGAGCTCTCCTCGGCCAGACCTCCGTAGGTACTCCAGGGAATGAGCATAAAGTCGGATCTGGCTTCCTCAGCATATTTAACAATGGTCTCTGCGTAAGCGTTGGTGGGAATGATGGAGACTTGACCAGCAACAGCTACACCGTTGAGGCGAGAGAAGGTCTGGAACGCGGAGAAGACAGCGTCACGGGAAGCAAATTCATCAAGCTCGGCAGACTGCATGACTGAGGATGTACGATCTGTCAGCTCCATGAGACGCACGCCACGAACTTCAAGAGGGCGATTGGGAATTGGCTGAGTCTTCTCCTCAGAAGTGGAGTCGACGGCCTCAATGCTTGAGTCTGCAAGAGCATGGGGAGTCTTGCGAGAGCCTCCGAGAAGCGACACGAGATTGAAGAGTCCGGGAAGTGCGTCGAGGCGGAGATGAAGAATGAGACGATGAGTTTGAGACTTGTCGAGAGCCTCTTCCATCTTGTGCTCGGAGCTTTGAGCTTCAGTCTGGAGAGGGTTTCCATCCCAGTCAATCTCTCCTCGTCGCCACTTCTCGACCTTCTGGCGGTACCAGACCGGGTAGAGCCATCTAGTGAGCGGAGTGGTTGTCACAGTGGTAACCTAACCCAATCAGCGGTAAATCGGATGAGTAAAGAGGAGAATACATACTACTGCCATGACGACAAACATGGTAAAGGTTCGACTGGAGAGAATGCCAGCTTGAAGACCAATGTTCTAGAATTGTTAGCGCCGTGCACTGCGACAGCGACGAGTAACTTACCAGCACAATGAGCTCTACAAGACCTTTGCAACTCATCAAGGCACCGATAGTCAAGCTTTCCCGCCAAAGACATTTGGTCAGACGGGCGGCCAGCGTACCGGCGATGATCTTGCCGAAGAAGGCGCATGCAATGACGGCAACGACATAGCCCCAGGTAGTGCCATCGTTGAGCAGACCAAGGTTGGTATTGAGACCAGAAAGGGCAAAATAAAGCGGCAGAAGGATAGAACCGACGAGATCTTCAATCTTTTCAGTTAACTTGATGGCAAAACCACCGTCGTGCGGACAAATGAGACCTATAAGGAAAGCACCGAAAATGGCATGGACACCAATGGCGGCTATATTACGTTAGATATGACAGTGAATGGGAGCAGTGGTCTTACCGGTGAACCAGGACGAGGCCAAGACGAGAAGAAGAGTCAAGGTAGTGATACCCTGGGATGGACCATTCTGAATGCTGTCGGTGCGGCGCAAAACCCAAAGAAACACCGGTCGGACAGCATAAACCAGGAAGAGTACCCAAGCTGCTGCGGTCAAGAAGACATAGAGTGCGGTGAGGCCATTGGCGTTGTTCACGAGGGCGACACTCAGAGCGAGGAGAACCCAGCCAACAACATCGTTACCAATGCCCGCAGCAAGCACAGTGACGCCGACGGAAGTTGAGAGGAGCTGAAGCTCAGAGAGAATACGGCAAAGAACCGGGAAAGCGGTAATGGCGAGCGCCGTTCCAATGAAGAGAGCAAAAGTGCCAAACTCCATATCCTTCATGGTCCCCTCATCGCCGTATTCCTCATACAAGCCCCAAGCAACAGCGACACCAAGACCAAAAGGCAGCATCATACTAGCCAATCCGACGCTGACAGCGACGCGCCAATTGGACTTGAACATACGCGTATCGACTTCGAGACCGACGAGGAAGAGGAAAAGCAAGAGACCAATGGTAGCGACATTGGTGAGGACGGGCATGGACTCGGTGGGGAAGATGTTCTCCTTGAAGCCAGGGATGCGCATCATCACGGAGGGACCGAGGACGATACCGCCGATGACCTCTGCGATGACACGCGGCTGGCCGAACTTGGAGAGCGGCCATTGCAGAAGGCGGCAGAAGATGATGATGATGAAGGCCTGCACGATGAAGAGCGATATGGGGTCCTTGGGGTTGTAGTGGATCGGATTGAGGCCTTCGATGATGCCGCCCTGGGGCTTTGCGCCCGTGGCAGCAGCCGCTGCAGCTGTCGCAGTGGAGGACATGGCGACTCGTGGGGGTACGATCGTGTCGCTTTCGGTGATGGGTCGAGGCGTAGGCGGTGGAAGGATTGAACAGAGGAGGGGAGGAGAGCGGGGACCGTCAGCCCTTTTGTTGTGTCTGGGGAGACGACGAGGATGAAATGAAACGAAATGAAATGGAGGCGGAGCTGGAGGTTGGTGACTGTTCCCAAAGGGCGGGCGGTCTGGGCGGGGAAAAGCCAAAGCCAAGGGTCTAGGCTGTCGTAATGGAGGGTGCCGACGCTAAACCTGGATCGCCCTTTTTCAATGGCCGTTTTTTATCGAGTTACCGCCTTAACCTTCGCGGTGGGTATTTGAACTTCATACAAGGTTAATTCCCTGTTATTGAGTCGCATTTTGGAGGATGATAACTGACCTATTGCGTCAAGCGTTCTATTCTGTTCTGTTCTTTCGTGTCGTGGCCGATAAGGTACAGTGCTTAGCTAGAGGTTATTCGGTGGAGAAGTTGGGGAACCCTCCAGAATGGTCTTGGCGGGTGCAACAAGAACAACAAGGCTTGTGATTGTGACTGTGTCTGTGAATGTGACTGCGTTGCGTCTGTGTCACCGTAATCAAGTCAATTGCGGGCGCACAAACACTCTCTCAATTGATACGGGTGTTGCAATCGGGCATTTTGGATGCATCTTGAGTTTGGTGCACGAGATCAAAGACGGTGGTCAATGTGATGCGACAGTGGAGAATAAGCTTGTCGAATTGACACTGTAGATCTCGCGAAATGTCTCATCTCAAATGTTTAGTCCATTCCATTTCTTTGTCGCAGCCTGCTTCGCATGTGATGCATTGCCCTTTCATCGCAATTGGATCCCCTGTTGCTCACGCGCCTTTTTGGTGTCTCACCGCTCCACGATCTAGACCCCGCCGACTTGTGTTGGTGGGGGATATGATATGATTGAGGCTGGGTCAACTCGTGATGCAAGTGTCACAAGCAGATGCGGGGAGTTCGCTGTCGCACCATGCTACATAGTATGTAAGCTTGGCCCATTCTCCCCGCTGGATCCCCACGATGCGCGCTCTGTAATTGTTAGTGGCTCGTCTTTTATTTCTGGGCATCGCGGTAATTCATCAGCAGGGGTTGTCAGCTGGGTGAGAGCCAAGATAAAAATATGAGCTAAGCGGGAGATGGGCGAATGACCAATCACAATTTAACATCCGTATATTACCCGCGCACTCATCCCCGTTTCGACAAATTGAAGCTATTCCCAGATCCATAATTCTTGGGAGCGAGCAACATCTTCATTTCCCCTCCACCCTCCTTTCATTTTTCATCAATCAATGAATGCAATGGCATCACGGATTCTATAGATCCTTGTACTAACTCCGTTTACAAATATATGCTGACAATGATGCGAATGCACGATACTCTACGGGACTCGCGATACAAATGGATGGGGATGAATGCGTATGGATTGCAGGTTGTGAAGCGAAAGCCGACGAATACAGCACAAGTTTACAAGCATAAGAGAGATTCGAGACATCAAAGGTCTGCTAAATCGATAAAAAAACGGCATATCGCGTAGGGAATTACATCATACGTTGGCATGGCAATGCTCATCCACCAGCATGTCCAACGAAGCGACATTAAGCATTGCAGCCATCTTCTCCATTGTCGCAACAATCACCAGCATCTCGCTCATATCTCAGAAACTCCGACATACTCATGGAAGCTCAAGATTCATCCTGACCAGTGCCCTTGACCCATTGACGACGTAAGGCGTAAGATATGCAGCAGCTCCATGATGGCTTCGCTACTGTTATCGTAGGTGATGGAACGAGTTGTCCTCGTCTGGTAACGTCTCGAAATGGTACAGATTGTGACTGAACTCTGTATACCAGAGCGCACATTGTAGGGAGCAAACGACGCACGAGTGAAAGTTGAGTGAAGCCAGTGTTTCTCGGAGGGCGGCAATTGTAGGCACTATATGGACGACACAAGCGAGCGTTGTAGTTTTAATAACTTGATTGAAACACACAAATGAAACTATGGTACCTATTCGTATACTTCAAACCCCAAACTGTCCAAACCCTCCGAGCAATCTGCACCACCCAGCCCGAATCTTCATACAAATACTTGAAACCGCGACCGTCCATGTATAAACAGCAACCGATCACTCCACATGAGTCATGCTCTTCTCCTTGATGTCGGCGTCTTGGTCGAATCGTCGCTCGGTCACCTCGTAAGGATTGACATAGGTCGAGGCAAACTTTCTGGCGGAGACTCCCTGGTCGAAGAGCATATCCAGCTCGGCATAAGAGCGGTCCTTGGGCTCGGGAAGTCGGAAGTAAGCCCAGAGGAAACACAAAGCGCAGTTACCAGCCCAGAAGAATGCCGACTTAGCTCCCCAGTTCCAAGCCGTAGGGTTCAGCGAATAAAGACCGATGATGTTGGTGTATGCAACACCAACGATGTTGTAGGCGTTTCGGGCCAACACGATCGTCCTCTGGCGAAGTCTGGATGATGGAAGCTCGGCGACGAGGGAGTAGCAGACAGGGCCGACGGTGATGTCGTAGGTGAAGGTGTAGATGAGGAGCAGCGATCCGATTGCCCAGGAGTAACCAGCGGCTTTGGCAGGAATGCCAAGGCAGCCGACGACCAAGAGAATGATGGTAAGGGCGAAGAGGCCCCAGACGTAGATTGTGCGGCGGCCTACGCGGGACATCAACGGCCAGGAGAGGACGGTACCGACGAATCCGAGGGCGAATTGGCCGATTGTCATGGTGAAAGCGGAAGATTCGGCGAGGCCGGCCTGTTCGTAGAAATATGTCGAGTTACCCATGAAGGAAGAGCCGCAGATGGTCTGGCAGATCCAGGTGAGGCACGCAATCTCAGTTCGGCGGAGGTTGACCTTTCCTCGGAAGCAGTCCAGGTATCCGGTTCCCTCGCTGATCTTCCTCTCAACCTTGTCAGTGTGGACCATCATAGCAACGGTGTCGTCAGCATTGACAGATGTGCCCTTGCTCTGCAGACGCTCCAAGGATCGCTTAGCTTCCTCAACACGGCCCTTGCGGATAAACCACCAAGGAGACTCAGGTGCGAGCAGCACAGCGATGAGGATAGGGATGGGCCATACCCACTGGACAGCGAAGGGGATCTTGTATGACCACTTGCTCTCCAGACTGATGCATCCGCGCAGAACGCCCGAAGCGATAAGTTGTCCGATGACCCAGCAGAGGTTGACGTATGTTGTGAGGTAGCAACGAAGGTGGATGGGGCAAACTTCAGCGGCGTAGGTCGTAGTCAGGGTCTGAAAGACGCCCCATGGAAGACCGCAGAGGATCTCGCCGGCCAACAGCATCGACAGGCTGACAGAGAAGAACTGGATGAAGATAAAGGCAGTCATCATGATGAGCGCCGCCGCGAGAACCTTCTTGTAGCCATAACGGTCGGCGAGCCAGCCGCTAGCGTACAGGCCTAGAATCTCGCCGACACTGGCACCGTTGGTGAGGCCAGACTGCCAAGCGGCGGTGATGGAGTATCCTCCCTTCCCGTCCGGGTGTCCGTAGTATTCGTTGAAGGGCTTCATGGCGTAGAGGTTGCCAATGAGGATCGTATCGTAGCCCTCCATGATGATACAGGTGGAGAGGGCGATTGACCATCCCATGGCTTTGGGATAGGCCCGGAGACCCTCCATGAAAGTCATGTTATGTTCGGCGGCGGCGGCATTTTCGGCGGCGGTGAGGATGCCACGGAGCTCTGCGCTGTCGTTGACCTCGTGAATGTGCTGAGCGGCGATGCTCTCACGGCGATCCTCCGTGCCCTTCTCATCAGGCCCGTTGTATGCCATGTTGATGATTGTGAGAGTGCCGAGATGATCAAAATGGTAAGAGTAAGATGGGATGAGAGACAATTGGAGTTGTTGTTGAGCTGTTCATGATTTCGGAGAGGCGAGGGGGCCATCGCTTTATAGATGCAGATCCAGTGCGCACACGAGATTCCAGCTCAGACCAAGTTGAGAAGTTCAGGGAGAGGAGTAACTCGATACGAGCAAGCGGACGAGTCGCATTGACCAATCGGCTGACAGTCTGGAGTGTCTAGACTACCCCAAGTTCTGCGTGTGGAGTCGCGGGGACCCCAAATGTCAAATTGCTTGGCCACGCAGCTGCAAACTCTAAAGGTGAGGGTGAAGTCGTCGGTCCGACATATCGGCTGACGGTTTAATTAAGTCTGTTTACCTCCGCATCAAAGGCGCCTCCTACAAGCCATATCTAGCCTAGTAGACAGTCGCGTAGCTATGTAAGGTAATAGCTAAAGGAGGTTATTCATTAAAATGCATGCTCTGTGCTGCGGGTGGCGTTATCGTGGTCGCCAGAAGGAGGCAATTGAACATTCGATCTCATGCTCTGATCCATCATCCGAGTCTTTCAGGTGTCGACCTTTCTTTAGTACTCTCCAGAGATTGCCGAAAATTACAGGGACCAAGACAAGTCATTATAGCCTCGATGTCACTGCACGGGGCAGACTTCTACACTCCCGCGAAGCTCAGTCTTGCAACAGCGACTACTCTAAGCATGTCTGAAACAATCAACCGAGACTCGAGCTACAACGTATCTAAAGCCGGAATGCCTCCGCAGATCCCAACACACAAACGCGGGGAAATCCCTTTCTCCATTCGGCGCTCTACCCCTTTGAGGCTCTCATACCAGCTAGTTCCAGACTTCGTTCGTTCTCGACTAGTGCCGACATCCCGTCCCGGATAACACGGCAAGTCTTTCACGAAACGGGAAACATCGTCAATGCACATGATGATTTTACTCGGACCGACGAAATAAGGCAGCCAATAGTGTGAATCATAACCGGACAGTTAATAAACGCCACGTTCGATCACGTCGTTGAACTCAGGTTGGAGTTTGCGGGGGAACGAGCAGCGATGCTGAGTGGTGTACCGTCGGGCCGGGTTCGTAGTAGAGGTGTGCCGGTCTGATGAGGGAGACTAGCTGGCTTCTGGAGAGGAAAAGTGTTTGGAGACGAGGGATAACGGAATGTGGGAGCAATAGAAATACGTACTGCAGCGTTGCAATTATGTACGTTCAATGTGAAATAAATAAAAGGTGGACATATAGTCAGGATACAATCTTGAGCTTATCGATCAAAAGGCTCATGATATAAAGCTTAATTGGGAAAGTGAGCTTATGCCTTGTAGTATAAATAGAAGCTCAAACCATAAACCTAATCAATCTGTCGATATGTGATGGTTATCTGACTGGTAGCGATCATGACCTAAGCTTGAAGCTACTTGGGGAAGCATACTTGTGAGGGGGAAATAGCCGACATGCAAATGTGGTGAATAAGTTCAGGAGGCACTCGCAGCCTTGCAGATCGGCAATAAGACGCTGGGAACTGCAGTACTAGATTGGATCCCCGTCCGGGATGCGGCCATGTGGATGTTGCTGGCCTTGGAGCGTCGGTTTGATGGCCAGGCTGCCCCAGGACAGTTCGATACTAGTAGAGTATCGACGTATAGTCTGCTTGAAGGAAAGCCGCTGGTAACATGAGGGTTCGTCGTATTGAATGAGTTTAATCGTAGACGAGTTGGATATCGAGACCCAGTTAGAATTCGCCAAAGTACTCCCGACGTATTCTTTCCATTTCCAGCTCGTGCGGCAAAGGCGTGAGGAACCCGTCGACCGCATCCTGCCAGAATGTATTTCGTGGATTAACATGCCATGCCGACGCATACTCCCAGTACGGCGGCATCCAACCAGCCGTCTCCCAGTCCACAATGCCCGTCACCGTATCCCCATCAGCCATGATATTGAGACTGCTTAGGTCACCGTGGGTGAAAACTGGACCCTCCCACGGGCCGTTGTGAAACTCGATGAGTTCCCTTAGACCCGGAAAGGCCTCTTCTCCATCGCGAAGCTCAAGACCATGACGCAACTCTCGATGAAACTCCTGGATTGTTGCAAAAGGACCCCAGAAGGATTTGTCAGGAAGACGCTGGTCAAAGATGGGACCACCATCGACATTGGCGATACCAACGCCATCCGGTGGGGGAACGTCCCGTAGCTCTGTGATTAAAACCTTCAATTGCGCGAGACTTCGCGCCTTGGAAGCTTCCGATCGCTGCGTCCAATTTTGAGATAGATCCCGACCACGGATCCTTTCCATAAGTATATAGACACGGCCTTTGTGCTTGAAGCTACAGTATACTTTCGGTACCGGAATTGATGTTTTATTCGCAACGAACTGCATGGTATTTGCTTCCGTCAATGTTGTGAAGGCAGTTGCTTTGATGCAGAGCTTGAATGAGACTAAGATGATACGCCCGGGATGTTTTCGCAGGCGACGGACACATGATATCTTGTTGATATTGTATATAAGTAATGTGAAGAATCGCATAAGAAGGCCAGAATTTATTTCCCTTGGCTCCATGGTTGCAGGAACCTTATCTCTGAACGTATTGATGTTCGTCGCTTTGCGAGTTCAGAAATGGTTGGTTCCGGGTAGGCGAAACCGGATCAAAGTGTAACCGACACTGTATCACTCACAAGCCTGACAAGCGACCTACGAGTTTCTGTTAAATGATGTTAATTGACTTGAAGTTCACGTAAATTCAATCAGGAACTACATCATAATATACGTTAAGCACCCGTTCGTGTTTACTTTTGTTGATCAAGAATATCTCGTGAACATGAAGACAGCGTCATTGCCGAGGATGTCAGATGGCGCTAAACTCGAAATATCCATTGCAGAGGTCAAAGCCGAAGAGACCTCCAATCACTTCCTGAGTTACGCCCTTCAGTATGCATGCTCCTCACAATTAATAACAAGAAGAACGTCAACTTTGTATCGGTTATAACGGGTTGGTGATCCGATCCAGCCGATCCATGATATAAAAGCGAGTTTGGGCGGACTATTCTCCCTCATTGCTTCAGCACTTATAAAACTCTCCCGCCTGAACGACCATGTCCGATACAGAGCCTCAAGCAGTTCAGGTCTCCCAAACCTCCGATGGGATCACAACCATAACTCTTTCACGCCCTCACCGCAAGAATGCCATAGACGGACCTACAGCCAAAAAGCTGACCGACGCCGTTCTGGCATTTGAGAACGACGCCACGCAAAAGGTCTGCATCATCTACGGTGCACATGGTACTTTCTGCGCAGGCTTCGATCTCCATGAAGTCGCCAAATGGAATCCCGCGCAGGGAACAGACAACTACCTCGGCCCAATCATCGACCCGAGTCACAAGGTTGAAGACCGCAACATTGGCCCAATCGGGCCTTCGAGAATGCAAGTCAAGAAGCCCGTCATCAGCGCCGTCGCTGGTTATGCTGTCGCTGGAGGCTTGGAGCTCTCACTCATAGGCGACATGCGCATTGCCGAGGAAGACGCCGTCTTTGGTGTATTTTGCCGAAGATTTGGCGTCCCCCTCATCGACGGCGGTACAGTTCGGCTACAGGCCATCATCGGCCTCGGCCGAGCGATGGATATGATCCTCACTGGAAGACCTGTCTCGGCGCAAGAGGCGTTGCAGTTTGGACTCGCGAACCGCGTTGTACCCAAGGGACAGGCGTTGGTGGAGGCGACCAAGATTGCGAAGCAGCTTCTTACGTTTCCGCAGGAGTGCATGAACGTGGACAGGGCTAATTGCTATTACTCCGTTTACAACGCCTCGTCGTTTCAGGATGCGTTGAGGAATGAGTTTGAGAATGGGGTCAAGGTTATCACTACGGAGAGTGTGAAGGGCGCGGCGAATTTTAGTAGTGGAGCGGGACGGCATGGTGCTTTTGAGACAGCCAAGTTTTAGCATCGGTTTTGATAAGGCAGTCAACGGATCATTTCATATACAGGGCTCTGATTCCGATTGCCCATGCTCATACTGACAAAGAAAGCATGCTTCTGTCGTCCTTGGCCTTCATGTCCACCTCATGCGTCGTCCAGATTGTGATACAAGGCAAAGTAGGCAGTAAATTGCAGTACACCAGTCTCTCTTTTCTGAACTCTCGTCAACCCTTAAATAAGGCATTTATAGTCATCTGGTCTATCCTTTCATGGTATCGGGGGTTTTGGATTCAACGGATAAAGCTCTCTGCTTGAGTATAAGCTATAGTACCACTCATGTAAAGCTATAACCCTGCTGCATTGAAATCTCTATAGTGAAGGAATATAACCCAAGAAAGGCTCGAATGTGCAACATCAATTTTGACTTCTACTATTTTTCATTTGCCAAGTCCAACAATGCCAGTTTGTAGTATCCCGAGATCCTTTTCCCATCGCAGCACCTTCCTAACCAGTCTATGTATCCAAATCCCTTATGAGTCTTCCGAGTTGGTATCTATTCCCCGTGACTCAATATACTCCTGCCGGGTCTGAATTTCCCAGTTGGGAGTAATCATTGTATCATAATACAGATCATATGGTAATGGAATCAAATCCATTTCCCACTTGTTCACCCACTTATCCAAGATATCCTCCCCATGCCGTACTTTGGCATCCTCAACCAATGCGTCTATATCTAATGGTACCCCCGGGTTGAAGTCGCAGTGGAAGACCGATGTTTGCTTCACCAATTGATCAACAAGTTTCTCAAACTTCGGATCCTTCGCATATCTGGTCGTGATTCTGTCCCGTATATATGGCCTCAAAGATGCCAAAAGCCCGTTGTCCAAGCAGATCTTCCAAGCCTTCGACCTAGAAATCTCTGCCTGGATGGCCTTCTGGAAAAGTTCAGAGCAGTAATCGCTGTGTTGCCCAGCTTCTAACACAAAAGTGAAGCAATTGGCGCTAACGCCTGAATCCACCACCGCGGAAGCATCGAGGAGCCAGTAGTATATACTGGCCTCAAAATGTCGGTCCGCAATCCTTGCTGGTGAGAGCCTGTACTCCTCCTCATCACCTTCCATGCGACCGATAATGTTGTGGGGACGTTGGCTTGCGACGCAGCCAAGGACGCTGGCACGACGCTGGACTCGAAGCAAGGGGTTCTCTTTCAAAAAGGGAATGAACCCTTGGGTATGGCGAGACGGCAGATTCACAGATGGCAAGTCCTCATGCAACACGATGTTTCTCATCTGCTTCCGCTGGCTAACCGAAAGTCGTTCAAGAAACCGGATTGCAGCAGCGGTGGCAGAAAACCTTAGCTTCTCACGACATCGACTGGTGAAGTGCTCCAATAAATTGTCCGGTTGCTCAAACTCTGGAGAACGTCGATCTTGCGGGACGCCTTTGCCGACTTGATCGTAGAAGTTGTGCGGTGTGTAGTACCAAGTAGCTGGAAGTTCCCAAACAATCGACCTAATCTCAAACAACTCCAGCATGTGAGCCACCCGCTCCTGAGAAGGGATATCCCAAAGGTTGAATCTCAAGTTAATAAAGTCTTCGGCGGGGCGACTTCCAACCCAATGCGGGAGAGACTTGTATACGTATGTCGCAAACTCATCAGGTTGTGCTTCCGAGATAAGTTTCAGACAATGCCCTGTTGCCTCCCGCAGCTCGCCTTGGGCCCATTCCGGCCGCCTTCGATCACTTAACACACTACTGACGTTTGCATCCGCTTTACTGTGGAGAATGCCAAATTCAAGGTTCAGAGACGTCTCATTGATCTTGAATAGGTCGACCGGTTTCATAAATTGCCGTACCATGCTGCACACAGCAGGTCGCTTGGCTCGCGCCTTGGCAATCTGGACAAACTCGTCAGGTCCGTTGTTCTCATTTATCCATCTCTCGTGGTCGACGATCGCAATCTCAAGTAGTTCCTGAAAGTCGGGGCATATGATGTCTAGCTTGGCGTACATCTCAGGAGTGATGAACTGAGCTAAATGAAACACAAAGTCTTGCTCCATAACGTAGTGAGTGGTAGCAGCAAGAGCGAAGCAGCCAGCCAAATTACACCAGTCTTGACGAAAGACAGTCGAGAACCGGATAGTATTGACTGCCAGTGGCATCGCCCTGGTGTCATTTGCGATCGAGCGACAGGTATAAAGAAGGGATAGGTCAATAGCAGTCCCGTCGGCATTTGTCAGTTTGTCGGTCTGAACATCATAGACATAGTCCCCGTCTACCTCTAGACACTCTCTGAAGATTTGCTGACGAATCTCAGAAGGCAGGCTTGTGAGGGTTTTCGGAGCCATGATGGCGTAGGTGACGATGGCAAAGGGTAAAGTCGAGGACGATGGTATTGAAGACTTGAGGGCTTTGGAGGGGCTGGCGGGGTTTTATAGCTGCCTGTATGGAGATCATGAGTCATGCAATGTGACCAATCACACGAAGGAGGCAGATAGACTTTCACGGAAGCAGGAGAGACCAGAAAGTTTTACAGCCCTCAGTCTATTTTTTCCCCTCGCTATCAACCTTATATACAAGGCCATCGATTTTTTAAGTTTATAAAAATGACTTAAAGAGCAATGCCCTCAAAGGAAGCAATCATCTGAGAAGTCAATATCATATAAGGTTTATCTGCCTTGGTGGCGCCATTGCTGCCTTGACTGCAAGTCTACCAATGGTTATCTGCGTTTTGATTAGTTATATGGGTAAGATGTACCTTCTTGGGTCAATCGATCCGAAATGGGCCGATTCCGAGTTATCGGGTCTCGAGGACATAGATAGGGACCTTAGGGAAGGTCATCCCCTTCAGTCAAACCAGGCAGCCCTTGCTGCCTTTCCAGGCCTACCAGTAGTATTAGTAATAGTCTATATTTAATAAGCCATTGAAGTTACTACTTGATTATGCGAGGAGTGGCTTCTCAGCGTATCCTCAGGCGTTATGGCACTGCAGGGAGAGCTGATCCTGAATTGGTGGCTAGAGTCTAACGCTAGAGCAGTATGAGCTCGATTACAAGGGAAAAGACTCTGGTCAAGTACTATACAGATCAGGCTGGTCATGACTTCAAGTCAATTTGAATTTCGCCAACTAAGTTATACAAAGTAAATCGCAGCCCCCCAAACCGTCCCAACATTACGATCGGCTCACTAACCACTGTTCTGAACCATCAGAATCAACCACTTGCTTCAGTACGTGCGCTGCCTCGACTTTGCCTGACAGCACCAGATTCTGACTTTGACAGAACTTTTGTTCCGTAGAGCATCACATCCTCCCCCTCCAGACCTTACTGACCTTTCTGTTTGTCTCAACTCTGATATGTCTCAGCAGAACCCCGCCATCACACCGAGTTCATCCGTATGTCCCTTATTCATCTCCCTTGAACTTATGCAGTACACCCATTGACGTTCGCTGGCCAGCAGAACTCTGTGCGCAGAGACGCTTTCCGTAAATCTATGCAGGCCCTTCTCCTGACCCTCTCACGAATCTACTACCGACCCGAGCTGTCTTCGCAGTTTTGCTCTCGTGATCTCAGACTATGGCCAGCTTGAGCAAGTTGGACCAGAGTCAAACAGGAGAAGTGGGAAGACATACCTACCTCCATCAATTGAACGCACACGGTGAGGCAAGTGACCAATCGACGTTGTGTCCGACAACTGCTGACTCGTGTCAGTACTCGTAAATGAAGATGGCGAACAGTACGACGTACCAGATTGAGTGATACCCAGGAAGAAGCAGTAGTTTCAACTGGGGAGACCCCTCTCGAGATATCGAATCCGGAGAGGAATCTCAAGGTCGGTGTATATAGAGAGAGAATGAGTAAGCGTTAACGCCATGCCCGGAGTGTGTAGCGGTGACTCTTGTATGAGGCCTCGGGACTTACATGTCGCCAAAGGATGTGGAACGGTCTTGTAACACAGTCTGACAAACTCAGTCTCATCTATACCACGGGTGAGGAGGGAATTAACCTCCTCTGTCTGGGATGGAGAACATCGAGTCCGCCTGGGCATTCGCGAACTGGCCGAGGTTAACCAAGCCATGGCCCAGTCGACGGCGAACTTGAGGTAGGTAGTGAGCAGCGTCTTCAAGGTGAGTGCTCCAAAACGCTCAATTACTTGACCTGTCAGAATGAAGGTCTGAGCAATGTATGAACAGGTGATAGACGGTCTGGGTATGATGACCGCAAGACCATGCTGGGTTGATGGGATGCCTGATCACGTCCTCGGATCCTGGAACCTTCACGTCTCGGGTTGCTCCGATCTAGGCCAGGTATCCGTTGAGGACAATGCGCTCAGTGTACAGCTGCAGTGCAAGCGCGAATTGCGGACGAATTGAATCCTTGTAGTAACTCAAGCTTATTCGACCTCGGCTCTCCTCGGTAGCTGCGGGACGGTGTGTCGTGCGAACTCGAGCAGTTCTTTTGTGACGATAGGTGATCCAGGATGAGGCAAACTTCGCTTCTGCTCCCCACTTCGCTTGGTTTTTAACGGCATCGTTGCGTTTGGCTGGGATTTCCCAAGCTTTCAATGCCGCTTCATCGGTGCCTTTATGGCGGTTGCGGAAATCCCTGGCCGATCAGCCGGTGAACCGGTATGCTTCTTCGCCGACTATCTGATACCGTGTGACGTTGTAGTGCTTATCCTTGGGCGGCTTCAATGACTTCTCAAACCACAGATTGTTCTTCCGAACTTGGAGATCCCTAGCTCGTGAAGATATGGAAATACGGCACAGAAACTCGCGAATGCCCTCTATGTTGAGGTCCTTGAGAAGCGTATCACCAGAGCTACCACGAATACCCCCTTAGATCAGTAGCAGACACTGGTAATGTAACTTTCGAGTCTCAATGTTTGCTTCAGCTTAAGGGACCATGGTATACGTCGACCTGGGCAGTGGAGAAACCAGGCATCGCACGCGTACGATGTGATGGGTCAAATATTGGACATGTAGACCCTCCTCGTGTTGTTCAGCCGGATATCCCAAGTTGGCCCCAGGTGCAGAAATGTCTCCTTCATCCACAAATCAATCGCAAGAAATCGAAGGAATATTCAGTATCACGAAGGTCACGACAAAGACATGCTGGTAACTCTTCACCTAATGACGGTAGACGGTCTGCTTGCGATATACTGCATGGATGATATGAATTAGCCAGAAATGAAAATTGACATTGAGCTCATGTCCGAGCCGGCAACCCGCGAACCACGCAAGAAAGCTATGGGAGACTTCAACCTGCTCAATCTACTATGGAGCGACCCTTCGCTTCTCACCCTGTCTCCGGACACCACAACCGGCAGGTTGCCAGCGCACGAGATGACCACGAAGGCCAACATGGCACTCTTGACAAAGCAAGGTATTATCACATATACTATGGACAAAAGAAATGACCACCATACTGCTTCTTGCATCTACCTCACCTTCGCCAGTGGCTGTATACGCTCTGAAGTTACTCATTGGGGCGTCTTCGCAGATAATCCTTAGGATATCAGCGACCATCGTCCCATCAAGACAGTGCTTGGCATTACGCCAGACAGAGACGACACAGACAAGTTTCTCCACAACAAGATCAAACCTGCAGTGTTTGCCGCCGTCCTCAAGGAGAACTTGCCCCGTATGGAAGAAATGGAGCTTGAAACTGAGGGCGATGTAAAGAAGTCGTACCACCTCACTCTCATCTCGCAAAACACCCCAACGCGGCTCGTAAACCCACCAAAATCACGGAAACCAATGGACCCTCATCTCAGATACATACTGCTAGGGGGCGGTGTTGGGCTCAATGTGCCTGCTTCCGAACTCGACTTCAGGCCGCCACTGAGGAAGCCAACTCCTCGGCGTGGGTACCTTCAACAAACAGGCAAATCAAAAGATGCCTTTTAGTTTCAGGTCAGGTTGGCAAGCAGAACGTGACAGGACCGGATTGTGAAGTGCATACCGGCGATGTCAGATGACAACGGCGTTCCCGCTTTCTGCAGCGAGGAAGTAAAGCTGGATAGGATACGATGCAACACAAGGACAAGAACCAGCGATCTCGGTCATCTAATCAAGTTTCCATTCCCCACGCTAAACGTCTTAAGAAGTTTGTTATGGACTATGATTTACTTCCTGAGACCCAATTTGGTTGGTCTGACATTTTCACCGAAAAAGTATAGCGTCATGCATTTCAGGTCTCCAAGCGAACCCGATGCTTCCTGCAAGCTTCTTCCGGATATTGATGGACTTAAGGATAACCTTGAAGCACTTAAAGAAAAAATGATTAAGATCCTCAGTGTGGTTCTGAATCCGGCTCTCACCATTGCTCATCACACCTCCAACATTGAGAATAAAGCTAACAACTCAATACAACACGACTGAATTGCACGGGCTCCATATAGTTATCTTTATCTTTATTTATCTTTTTCTTCTTGCCGTTTAATTTACGGTCGC
The DNA here is from genome assembly GCA_013364945.1 of Fusarium tupiense. Taxonomy (NCBI): domain Eukaryota; kingdom Fungi; phylum Ascomycota; class Sordariomycetes; order Hypocreales; family Nectriaceae; genus Fusarium; species Fusarium tupiense. Next base: position 89,539 of record JABEEO010000371.1, read on the forward strand.
GATTCGGATTATCTAGGTTATTAGTCTTGACAAGCTCCCTAGATAGGCTCATGCTTAGGTGGCAGTCCCGACTATTCCGCCATGCGGTCCTGGGGGACAGGTCACGCCCGCATATGATGTCGGCTGTCCTACCGTTACGCCCTTCACGCTGGTACGTGTGAAAGTCTCTTCCATGTTGCCAAGAGCCTTTGAAGTTTGCTTGATCGATGATCGATGATCAGCTGACGGCGGACCAGAAACTCTTCTTCCTGTACCTTCTCCTTGAAACGATTCTTACGCCGCTCAGACTTTCACATCGTTTGCAGCGCGTGTGAAGCTTGCGCAATGTCAAGGCTAACTGCCAGGAGAGGCAAGGACAAAGTATGAGTTGGCGTGGCGAGAAGGAGATTATAGGCGAATTGATGGAGTGAAACCGGGGGCGATGGTTGAATGAGACGTTGCAATAATGCTTCAAAATGTAAAAGAGTATAAGTACTTTTGTGGTGTCAATGAGCGAGAAAGGCCGAAAGTAGAGAGTTAGATGAGGCTTGAGATGAAAGTAACATCATCAAGATCCGCTCAAGAGTTGAGATAATTCTTGCTTTAGGTGGTCTGCTTACCATAGTGGTTTATGCTGAACCCTGAAGTTTCCTGGCGCCCGTCGCCCCGGATTTCTCAGCTCATGGACAGGGCGGGATGGTGTACTGAAATGTCAGTTAGTTAGAACTTGAGTCTGGTTCATCGAAGGCTTTGATGTAGACCTATCTCTCATCAGAGCTGGAGCCATTTCACTGATGTCTTGGGACGAGTATTATGTTTAGATGATAAAAACAGTCAGTCAGGGCTCAGTTTCTATCATAGCAACAAGCTTGATATCACGGCAAACATAGTACCAGCTTCAGTTTCACAAGCAATAGATCTTCGACACGAAGCGTCCAGAGTAAAAAGGCACTATTTATATTAACAACCAGTAATGGGTAAGGAACTTGAGTCTTAACCGAGGAGACATCTCTTCTATATCAGACGATGATACAACCAAGGCGACTTCAAGTCTTCGAAAAAAGCTACACAGAGAGCCTTAACTAGGCTTTATACTCAGCGAAACAGAGTAGCGTAGATATACTCACGGGTCCAAGGTGATTATATTACAAAAAGTGAAGCCTGAGGTTCAAGCCATTACACAGTGGACATGAATTAATTTGTTACGTCTCTCAATTTTAGAGTCAATACGGAGCAGTAGAAAGCGAGACGCTAGAACGGAGGATATTCGGGCTTGTATACTGAGGGTTTTGAAAATGATAATGCTAAGACGTTTGTGTTTAAATTTCTGAGCATCCATACCTATAGATAAGAATAATAGCATAAGAAATTCATCGCTTGGATGTCTATGAGCTTTTGCGGAAACCATTAAGTTGCGCTTTTTGCTCTGATATGTCTTCCTCTGTAGATTGTCAACTTTACGCGTACGCAATTGTGGTCTTTGCTTTGATTCGTCGAAGTCGCGTCTGACTCATCGACAAAACAGCATATCGTTCATCCAATTCCGCAACACTTCTTTTCACTGCCTAGCAGGAGGAAAAGCGCGCCAGTCTATGCAATTGATACATATACGCGACTCTTTAGGCTTCCAACGCCTAGGAATGGCCTCAATCCTTCGAAAAATACCTTGGCCGGGCCGGGCATGGAAGCCTCTGGTTTTCTCGAATCCCAGTTTCCAAAGAATCCCAGTTGAGGAAAGGATAGAGGAAGAGCGGTTTCCTGACTACGTCGCGTCTCGCTACTATCCCGTCAAGATTGGGGAAGTCTTACGCGACCGTTACCAGGTGGTCGGGAAATTAGGCTTTGGGGCTAGCTCGACCGTTTGGTTGGCGCGCGACTTGGAGTAAGTCCACCAGATGAGTCTAAAGAGTACTAATGAAGGAATCTCTGCTAATATTAGGCAGTGGTCGTCGACATGTCGCGCTAAAGCTCTTCATTAACAACCAGTCCATGGGCCAGCAGCTGGACAATGAACTAGAAATGTACAAACGCATCTGTGCCTCGTCAACTAAGCATCCTGGACGCAGCGCGGTAAGGGAGCTGCTTGACTCGTTCGATGTGGCTGGACCTGATGGATCTCATCGATGTCTTGTTCATCTCCCGCTCTGGGAGAGCATGTGGACATTCCTGAACCGCAATCCAGTAACAAGACTTCCTCCCGTGGTTCTCGCTGTCACCTTGCGTCGACTCTTTCTGGCACTGGACTATCTCCATACAGAGTGCAACGTCATACATACAGGTACTGTTATACAGCTCTCACCTGAGCTAGAATAATTTCTTACCCTTGCCACACAGATATCAAAGGAGACAATATTATGTTCGGTATTTATGACGACTCAGTATTCACGGCTTTCGAGGAGGAGGAGCTCAGCGATTCAACTCCACGAAAGGAAGTAGACGGCAGAAATATATACATATCACGAGAACTCCGAAAGCCCAAGGACTATGGCGCGCCAGTTCTATGCGACTTTGGGTCAGCTGTCACAGGTGGCGTAGAGCATTGCGAAGATATCCAACCAGACATTTACAGAGCGCCCGAGGTCATCCTTGAAGCCCCTTGGTCATACAAAGTGGACATATGGAACGCAGGGTGCATGGTAAGCTAATCAGAGCATCATTTGGTGCACTGAAACTGATTTCTTTCGCCGCCAGATTTGGGATATTTTTGAAGGTCGGCATATGTTTACAGGACATGACCCCAAGTTCCAGAAATACCGCAGCAGGGCACATCTCGCCGAGATTATCGCGCTTCTCGGGCAGCCTCCGTCGAAAGTCCTCGAGGCCGGCAAGGCCAGCCATAAGTTCTTTACAGAAACCGGTAAAATGCTTTTGCCGTCCATCATACATACTTCCCTGAACTAATCATCGACCATCTTAGGCGACTTCCGTAATGACATAGAGCTTCCTGAAAGAACTTCTCTTGCACAGCAAGAAATCAGTCTTGAAGGAGAGCGAAAGGAGATGTTTCTTGCAATGATGAATAGAATGCTCCAGTGGGATCCGGCTCAGAGATCATCGGCGAAAGAGCTTGCTGAAGATCCGTGGATCATGGCGTATATGTAAGAGGGCTAGGTGCATGTAAATGGTAGGGGATTCCGGTTAGCATGAGCCTTCTTTTACTATGCAGATCCCGCTTGCTTCACAGACCCATAGATCTTATCGACATTGTAAGAAGCAACACATTGAAGATTGTCACGTAGCTTTGGCAGAATGCTCTTTGGAGTGTTATCTCTTGGAGACAATTGAATCATGAAGACTCACCAATCCCCACTAATCGAAACCAGAAACGTTTCAACGCCACGGGGCATCAAGTAGGTTAAATGGAGGAGCTACTAAAATAGCCTAAGGTCTCGACGTTGTAAATAAACAGCCAACATTCCCGTTCTACTTCTGGCTAAATGGCCCAGGCCGCAGCCAAAAGCTTGAAAGTAAGGGGACTCATTTCGAGTCCCCCACAGTGGTCAGACTTAGACTTTGACCCTGCCCAGGTTTCACGCCCTTTCTGTCTACTGAAGTCAATCATCAACCGATGCTGAAAGCAGAGAGGCCTACTACATAAACAAGGACAAGCTTATTGCAGAAGCATGAAGGGGCTTGAGACCAAAACATGGTATCAGTAGGCAGTGGAATGTAAGCTGTACTATTGTTTATTCCATGAGAACACAATTGGATACACTTCTCCCAGCACCTGAGACATTAAAAAGCAGTAAGGGGGTGACTGGCATTTGCCACAAACTTTAAGTTGCGCATAGCTAGACGAGCTCAAGCTTTTGCCAAATTAGGTAAGTGAACATTTACTGACAACAATGCGGTCTCTTCAAGACAACCAAGTGAGAAATGTATATTAGAACCCATGCTATCCCAGCAAGCGGGTATTTGCTGCTTACCAGCATATTCACTCGACCTTTACCAATATCATCACTTCATAAGCACCACAAACATGCATCTTCTCTATTTTCTCTTGTTCATGTTGAACTTGGCCAGTGCTACGCCTTTACATCTTGGGGACTCTTCGCTCGACAACCTTTCCAAGCTCCTAGACGATGATTCTGTCCCTGTCGTTGACGACCCTGATTTCTTTGGCTTGGGTCATGGAAACACAAAACGTCCAATGAAGCACGAAAAGCGCGCCGGCCCACCTTACCTCCTTGAGTACATGACATGGAAGATCATTTTTTAACGACGGAAGGGGGACGCTTCGGACTTCAAGACCCCGGCTTGGGTATTCCGGTTCCCGTCAATATCTGATCGCCAGGGTTCCCGACAGAGTACGAGCCCTTGGGACATTATTGTTGCGACAGGAGACAATCATCCATTGTACCCAATAGGCCCGAGCAATGGAGAACTGTGGTACACTACCAACTCGTACTTCTATCCTTTCATGAGAGGATCCCCCCCGCTAGCGACTGGCCGCACATACACCCGATATACCGAAGGGTCACCATTTAAATTTGACATCATCACAACCCCAAATGATTACTTAGCGCTACAGAACCGCGGCGCCCTAATCAATCTTAAGGGTAAAACCTTCCAACCTACCAACGGGTATATCGCGATGGACTTCCAGCGTAATTTAACCGGAGTGGTTAAATTCAGTAGCGGCTCATTAACTTACAACGCAAATATCACAGGAACATTGGTTCAGAAAGGAAAGGTCTGGGTTTAGGAGCTTACTAGTTGTCTATACTTTAGTATCAATGCTCACACTAGTCAAATACATCTTTTAACATGGCTTTCTTCATCAGAAGGTTAATCAGCAAGACTCCCATGGCATACCGCGATCGTAGAAGTCAACGCGATACAAGGTTTATCTGCCTCAATGGCGCAATTTTCGCCTTAACTAAGCACTATTAATGCTAGCTCCAAGTCTAATAATGGCTAGCTCGTTCATCCTGCTCAAAGGACCAATATACCGCCGTGATGAGTTACTCGTATAAGAAGGAAAGGGAGAGACTGTATATGTTTAATCCATTTGCCATGCTGCTACTTGAAGGTATCCCCAAACTTGACTTTGCCTACTTCCCCTCTGCAATCGCCAGCTCGAACGCAAAGGCCGTCATAGGATCTTGATGCTTCATCCTCAACCTCAACTTTCCCTCTTTCACGATCTCTTCTCTCTCCTCAAGATCATGCGGTCCATCAACACGCCTGAATTTGTCTCCGTCGACAACCCGAAACGCCAATGTCTTGACCTTGACACATGTGTCGTTTTCCAGGCCAACTACATCAATCGTCCAATTCCCCGGTCTTGAACGAGTACCCGCCAATATCCGCACTACGTCTTCTTCAACAGTTGCATAAGCATCGAGCAATCCATCTGAACTAGCACTAGTCTTTAGACGTTGACCCTTCATGCGGGAGGCGTAGTACTTGTAGACCAGAAACTCGGCTGTTGGCCAGTATCCCTCGCCCTCGATGGCGTAGCTACCATCACTGCCATTCGGCTTACTTAAAAGACCTGGTATCATCAGTATCTAAACCACGACGATATTCGACGGACTTACCAGCCATAAAGTCATGCAACGCCCCCGCAATAGCCCAATTTCCTCTAAGTCCATGTGCATTCTCTCGCTCAAGACCAGCAATCCACCATGCACCCGCGGAAGGAACTTGTTCTCCATAAACAGCATACTCATTGATGTTCACATCTTGGGCTTTTTCGAGAGGGATGCCGTGTTTGGATAGCAAATCGTGGAAAGAGGCCATAGAGCTCGCCATGGTGACTGCTTCATCGCCGATCTCCATGTGCCAGGACCATTGATCAGGTAGGCTTTCTTTGCAACGAGACAGGAAAGCAGACCACCATTCGTGCGATGCTGAAGGGTTGGCTGACATACTTGGGCCAGTGATCCTAACAGAGGGAAGTGCTTCTCTATGAACATGTTAGAAGGAAGACAAGCACCTGAGGAGCAACATACCGAATCTTGTTGAACGAGCGATTCCAGAGCTGCAACCACTGCTCCATGGAACGATTCCAAAAGAAGCTCAAATCCGGTTCATTCCAGATATCGACAACAAGGCCCTCAATCATATCAGACTTCTTGACGTCGTCGAGCGTCCGTTCAAGAAACGCATCCCAACTTGTCCAATCATCGTTATCTCCAGGGTACGCAAAGCCTTCCGACTGTCCACCATCAGCACCCCAAAGAGCGGGGATCAAGTAAATGAACTCGCCGCCGTGTTTACGAGTAGTTCTGTAGTTGCTCAGCGCCGAAGCAAAGCGGGCCTAGTCAGGTTAACATGTGCAGTCAAGATCCTTGGATGTGCTCACCTTGTAGTCGTCGAGACTGACGGCGTAGCCTTTGGTTCCGGGTAACTGAGATCCACCACCGCGACCATAATTAAACCCAATGTCTTTGTAGAAGTGATCGGGTATCTGATCAGGTCTATCCGGTATCCCATACAGAATACCAGAGGCGAGATGACGAGGCGGTCCTGTTTGAACGGCGACGTCTACTGTTGCTACACCGACAACAGGTTCTCTGACCTTGTCGACCTCTGACGGCAGGCTTCTTAGCATGGACATGTACTCTTCCGGCATTTTGGCTATGGTTTCCGTTTGTTGTGTGAGTTGAAGTGTTGAGTGCTGAGGTATATACCCATGAAGCAGCAGAGACTAGCCTTTTATGGGAACTCCGGTGGGATGTGAAAATTGTGCCGACTTGTCGATAGAGTTAAACTCAGAGTTATTTTCTGACGGCTTTGACACAAATGCCCGATTCCGAGCCAAGTTTCGGAATCATGGTTCCCATTTAGTAGCCTTTTCCCTTTAACCGGAGCGTCTTGACCCGTGATGTCGCGATCAGTGAACTAACCTAACACCTCCACTCATTCTCCGGTGGATGACTAGCATCGATTGGACCGCAAAGTAGCATCAATCCCCCGCAAAGATCATCCAAACCTAATCTTCATACTCTATCCTCACGGGGTAAACAATCTTGGCACGATGTTATAAACATCCCCCCACCTCATCACCAATCTTCACAATGTCTCTCCACGAGAAACAAAACGTCGACCACACCGAGCAAGATGTCACCTCCCAGAGATAATGGAGCCACGTGCAAGGCGAGCAAGGCGCCTCCATCGACCGCAACATGTCCCTCTGGCAAGCCATAAAAGCCTACCCGGGCGCCATAGCATGGTCATTCCTCCTATCGTCGTCCATCATCATGGAGGGGTATGACATTGTCCTCATTGGCAATCTCATGGCTCAGCCGGCTTTTCAGAAGGCTGATGGTGATTGGTACGGCGATAAACTCGGATATCAGATTTCCGGACCGTGGCAGGCTGGTCTTGGGAATGGAACTGCTGTGGGGACTATCATTGGTGCTTTTGCTAATGGATGGCTTACGGAGCGGTTTGGATACCGTCGTACGCTTGTTGCGTCTCTTATCGCTGTCACGGGATTCATCTTCATTACTTTCTTTGCGCATGATCTTCCGATGCTTCTTGCGGGATCTATTCTCTGCGGTTTACCCTGGGGCGTTTTTGCAACTATGGCTCCTGCTTATGCTTTAGAGATATGTCCAATGGCTCTTCGTGGCTATCTCGCCAACTACGTTTGTCTCTGTTGGGCTCTCGGTCAACTCCTCGCCGCTGGCGTCTTGTTTGGCTTTTCCGACAACGCAAGCCAATGGGCATACCGTCTGCCCTTTGCGATTCAGTGGATCTGGCCTATTCCTCTCATCATCATTCTCTGGTTCACGCCTGAATCTCCGTACTGGTTGGCCAAGAAGCATCGTCTTGATGAAGCAAAGGGTGTTCTGAGACGTATTTCAGCAAAGAGCAGCAAGACAGATGAGGATCTCGATAAGCAGCTTGCAATGATCGTTCATACTAACAAGATCGAGAGTGAACATATCAAGGGCTCAAGCTACCTCGACTGTTTCAAGGGTATCAACCTCCGACGCACTGAGATTGTTTGTCTTGTCTTTGTAGCGCAGAACACAACTGGTGTTGGTATCGGCGGTACACCTACCTACTTCTTCGTCCAAGCTGGCGTCGATGCGAGCAACTCCTTCAAGTTCGCAACCGGTGCACTTGGCCTCGCTTCCGTCGGCGTCATCATCTCCTGGTTTCTCATCTACCGCATCGGCAGAAGAGCGCTATACGTCTGGGCCTGCGGAATCTGTACAGTACTTATGCTCATCATCGGTATTCTCGCCAGCGTTCCCCAGACTCAAGCTGTTAGCTTCGGTCAAGCTGGTGTTGTCCTGATTTGGGAGATCGTGTTCTATGCCACCATCGGACCTGTTTGTTACGCCATCATTGGTGAGATTCCTGCGGTTAGTGTTCGCAGTAAGAGTATTTGTCTTGCTCGAATCGCGTACTACATCTCGCAGATTCTCAACGGCACTTACGGTCCGTACATGATCAATCCTACAGAGGGAAACTGGAAGGGCAAAGTCGGCTATTTCTGGGTGAGTATCGGAGTTCCCATGTTCGTTTCGTCTCTGACACTATCTAGGCTGGACTTTCTCTGTTGACCTTCACTTGGGCCTACTTCCGTCTCCCTGAAACGAAGGTATGCGCTTGATTTGAACGATGGTGATCGATTGCTGACATCTACAAGGACCGAACCTTTGAGGAGATCGACATCCTGTTCGCTAGCAAGACTGCGGCTAGGAAGTTTGCTGATACTAAGGTCAATGCTTACGCTGATGATTCAGAAGGGCGAATTATCAAGGAGACTGGTGTCTGATGTCTGGTATTGCTGAACTAGTGGTAGCAGAACGTCGTGGATGGTCATGTTGGTACTTGTTCTTCAATTGGTGCTTATAATCTCTATATATATTTGCACATTGGTCAGTCAAGACTGCCATTCATTAGAGACTTTTGATAGAAGTGTTTATAACAAACATGATCCCTCGAGGAAACTCACTTTTGAGTCTGAACGCCAATTGTTTACGATCAGTACTATCATATCCTTGTCTGTTGTGGACACAATGACGGCAGTTGTATCGATTACCAGTTCCTCATGTAGATTAGATTCAAGCTTCTCACTCTGCCGCCCTAAGTGACCTCGCTACTTACACGTGATGCTTCCCTAGATTCGCTCCCGGTTACCCATACCAGCACGTATGTCACAGCCATTCAGCCTCATGACTTCATAGCTCCGACTACCATCTCCTTTAGGCCCCAATCATCGGGTAATCGATCTGACAGGTCTAAACTATAGATCTGAGCCGTGCAGATGATATCATGGCTTGTCATGACATCATAGATCTATAATGGCTGATACAACGGCTATAAGTATCGACCACCGAGTACACACTGGTCACTCTCGCAATAATCACAAGCATCAATCACTATTATAACCAATATAGATCCAATTACCTATATCCTTATCAATCAATTTCCGTCATCAGCATGTCCGACAAGCCCACCACCAACCTCGCCAATACAGTGCCCAAGGCCATGGATGAGCAGGGCAGCGTCGGCAAACAGTTCACAGGTATGAAATTTACTAGCTGATTAGAAAGCCCATGTCTAACAATTAATACAGAGAATGGAGCTATCGGAGGAACCGCGCAAAAGATTGGTGGCCCGTTTGACAAGGAGGGAGTGATTGGGAAGCAATTTACGACGGAGGGAAGCATTGGAGGCACAGTTCAGAACAATATGGGAGGAGAGAAGAAGACATGAGTAGTTAGTTAATGTTGGTCGTCATAAATGAGCGCGATTCATTCAGTAGCCTTTCTATACGTTGTGATGCCATTGCCATAACATTAACTATAAGAAGCCGATGTTCCATCAGGCAATACGTTTTAACTAAATTTCAATCTTCTCTCTATTTCAAACCTGCTATGTGGCACAGGGTTGGAGAGTCTAAGCTCTGGCTTCGTCTGACGTGGTCATGGTCATCATTCTGACGTTGAAATGACCGCCAAGACATTTGAACGTCACAGTGTTCACATTTGAGCTTCAATGATGCGCAGTAGGACCAAATGCTCCGTAGATTGTTACCATATCATATACACGGGAAATGTAGTGGAAATAGTGACGATTTCGTGATGTGAGTACATGCGGTGTAATACCAACAGAGACAATCATTGGAGTGAGGTGCATGTCCCTGGCTAGACTTACAGCCGAATAGATCCGGATTGCCAACCAAGGCTGTTTAATTCGTCAATGTCTTGTGTCGCACGGTTCATCGTCTCTTCCAAATCCTGCATCGCCATGATATAACCCCTTGAGCTCGCTCTAGCCCTCTCACAAAGTCATCTTCACTTATGCCCCTAGGATGCTCTTCTCACTAGCCTTAGCATCACTCCGAGTCTCTCGCATCTCACGACGCTGCACAGTCCAACTATCCTTCAAAGCATATCAATCCACTATGGCATCCTCCAAGTCGCAACAGTTCTTTCATACCTCGGGCGCGACAGATTCAGTCTGGGTTCATCAAGACCCCGTTTCTAACCGTCCATCTTTCTCTAAGCTGAACCAAGACATCGAGACCGACGTCTGCGTCATCGGTGCTGGCATCGGCGGTATTTCTACTGCCTACGAGCTCGTGACCCGTGGTAGAGAAGTGGTCCTTCTGGAAGCTCGTCAGGTACTCTCTGGAGAGACGGGCCGGACCAGTGGCCATTTGACCAATGATCTTGATGATGGGTATACTGAGATTGCCAAGAAGCACGGCGATGAAGGGGCCAGAGTTGCCGCTGAAAGTCACGCCTGGGGACGAGATCGCGTAGGAGAGATCTCCAAGATCCTTGGTATTGAGTGCGAGTATCGTAAGCTTCCGGCTTATGAGGTTTCTCAGTATTCTACAAAGGATGCGAAGGAGCATGAAGATGAGATGAATGATCTTCGTAAGGAAGAGGCAGCTCAACGAAAATTCGGCGTTGATGCTAGATTCGATGCAAGTCTCCCCAACATTGCCATCCCGAAAGTTTTGCTAATTCTGTAAAGGAATCGTTGACAGTTCGTGGCTGGGATGGAGCAATCGACCAACGTGGCGGCCTCATCGTCAAAGACCAAGCAACATTCCATCCAACAAAGTATCTCAACGGCATCCTCAACTGGCTCAGGACTCAGCCCAACTTCCGCTGCTTCGACGAAACACGCGTCATGTCCGTAGAAGAAAAGGGCATTGAGATTCTGGGCATCGGCAACAAATCCGTCAACGTCTCAACAGCAGATGGTTATACAGTCAAGTGCAGCAACGCCGTCGAAGCAACATGCGTTCCCCTCCAGAAGCTCAGCGTCATTGCCCAGATGGAGTTTATGCGTTCTTACTGCATCGCTGCGCGTGTGCCAAAGGGCGCTATTGAGGATTGTCTTTTGTACGATCAGGCGGAGGCGTATAAGTACATTCGACTGACAGCTTGTGATGAAGAGCATGATTATCTTGTTGTTGGAGGCTGTGATCATAAAGTTGGGCAGGAAGATACGACTACTGAGTTTGGTGAGCTTGAGGAGTGGACGCGTGAGAGGTTTTCGCAGGTCAAGTCTGTTGACTATCGCTGGAGCGGACAGATCTTTGAACCTGTTGATCTCATGCAGTTCATTGGCAAGAACCAGGGCAACGATCACATCTATATCATCACTGGTGACTCAGGCGATGGTCTTACGCATGGAGTCTTGGCTGGGCGATTGATCGCGGATGAAATCGACGGCATCAAGAACCCATGGGCAGACGTCTACTCCCCTAAGCGCATTGTGTCAATGGTCAAGTCGCTTCCTAGCATGATTGCCCACGACGTTCAGATCAATGCGCAGTACAAGCGCTTCTTACAGTCGGACATCACAGACATTGAAGATCTCGGCCGTGGAATGGGCGGAGTATTAAACAAGGTGATTTCCCTTCGTCAACCGATCAACCGTTGCACATAGACTAACCCGTACCAGGCCGGATCAAAGCCCATCGCGGTGTACAAAGACGAAGAAGGTAACGTGAAACAGTACAGCGCTTTGTGTCCCCATATGAAAGGCGTTGTGTGCTGGAACACTACTGAGAAGAGCTTTGACTGTCCTGTTCACGGAAGTCGATTTTCTCGAGAGGGTATTTGTGTAATGGGGCCTTCGAAGGGAAATTTGGATCCTGTTGACGAGGCTGGAAAGGCTGATCAGGAGAATGTCGCCGGTAGTTAAACGTAGTTAACAATTAATGTTCTTATGTAACTCATCTTCCTAAAGTGTCCGAGTATGAGATGAAACGTGCTCGGGTAATACGTGCTAAACGGCTACGAGTTGTACGCGTACACATCATCAATCCGCCAAAAGACGACATGCTCAACGCGTCATCTCGCCAATGAAATGGCTGCTTTTACGACTAGCCCAATTATTTGCGTTTCGCAACACCCTTGCCTCACGTCAGACCACAAACACCGAAGAAGCCGAGCCGAGTTGGTGACAAAAAGGATGAGACAGATTCAGCCTGAAGGCTCACGTCATCTTTTCTTACATCCCATGCGGGGTAAAATAGCTGATGACGCCAACATTAGTCCCGTCATAGACGTGAGATCGATATAAAGTCTGAGCATCATTGACCGTTTCTCATCTTGATAAGGTCGTTGGAGTGGCTTGATATTATCATTTCTGCTTTCCATTGCTTGATCGATTCATTATGAGGTCTCTTTTGGCTCTTACTTTGGCTACGGCCACGTCAGCCTTTGTCATTCCAGAGGGTTTCGACGCTTTCAACACCTGGAAGGATGATCTGAAGCAAACGCTCGAAGACATCCCTACTCGCTTCCGCAAGACCCTTGATGAAGCGACCGAGCAGCTCTCCACAGAGTTCACAGCCGCAATCCACAACAGACTTCAAGATGAAGAGGCTTTCCTCCCCGCTGATAACGTAGACGACGACGAGTCTGCGGATATCTTTGGCCGAACAGGCGGTGACTTTACCGATCACACCACTTATGAACTTATCGCCAAGAGCAACTACACCAAGAAATTCTTCAAGCTTGTACAGAAGCATGAGAAGTTTGGAAAGTTGCTCAACAGCACTGATGCGAACTACACGCTCTTTGTCCCGACTGATGAGGCCTTTGAGCATATCCCTCATCATCATAAGGATAAGCCTAGTGATGAGTTCGTCGAAGCTGTTCTTAACTACCATCTTGGTATTGGGGAGTATCCTGCGTCACGAATCCTCTTCACGCATACTATCCCCACGACCCTGAAGGAGCCTCTGCTTGGCGATAAGCCTCAGCGTCTTCGAACCAGCGTTGGATTTTCTGGGGTGAGGGTTAATCTGTACAGTAAGGTCATCGCAGTCAACTTTGTAAGTATATCCCACTAGATGAAATGATCTTCACTGACTGTTATAGAAAACCAAGAATGGCATCATCCACGCCGTCAACCGAATCCTCGTCCCTCCACCCTACATCGGCAGGGAAATCAGCCTCTTCCCCGGCCAATTCTCAACTCTTCTACTCGCCTTTGAAAAGACCGACTTTGTCAAGTATATTCACAATATCCCCATGGTCGGCAGCACCGTCTTCGCTCCCTCCAACGAAGCATGGCGCCGTCTAGGTCCCCGCGCAAACGCCTTCCTCTTCAACACCGAGACAGGCAAGAAGTATCTCAAGGCCCTTCTCAAGTACCAAATCGTTCCCAACATTACTCTCTACAGTGATGAGGTTTACTACGGCGACGAGAAGGTGTCGAAGAAGCTTTATGGTCATGGTGATGACTTCCATATTGAGCTTCCGACTCTTCTTGAGAGGAGTGTTGGTGTTGATGTTCATACTTTCAAGAGTTGGACTACTATTGTGCTGAATGGACATAATGTTATTGGGTTTAACGATGCTGTTGGTAAGAATGGTGTTATTCAGGTTCCCAAGACTATTCCTATTCCTCCTCATAGAAAGGGTGAGCATCCTTCTGAGATGGAAGGAGAGATTAGCGTTGAGGAACTGAAGGAGAGACTGGAGGAGTATGTCGAGGAGGAGGCGGATGACTTCGAAAACGGTGAACTGTAAGAAGTTTTCGTTCTGTAGGACATCAAATGGATTAGAGTCCCGAGGTAAGAACAAGAGTCGGTACTGTGTGTAGGATTATACGCAGAGGATGAGTTAGACTACAAGAAAACAATGAATAGTCTCCCATCTGAGCTCTATTTACACCTACCAAGGCCATGACACAACCGATAAGTCACTATCAATAGGAATTAGCTCCAAGCAACACTATATGTATGAAAATCACTTTACAAATGCAAAAGGTTTTGACAGAAGACCAATGGATTCTTAATCTAGATATCTCGTCTATTCCGCCCTGTGTATCACAATTCCCAGGATCTCCGTCACTGGTGGTCCGGCATTTCTAGCTCAGAGAAATCCTTCCCAAGACTCTATCAAGTCAAGGGGTAAACAACAACAAAAACAAAAACGACTATGAGTGGGGGACTTTTCCGTCTACTCGCGCACTCAGTCTGGCATTCCAAGCTCAGACAACTTTTACCAAACTCCGAAAAGACCAGACATAGGGAAGATGGGGCGAGATGCCAATTGTGTAGGACTTAGTTCTCAGCAGCCTTGATGATGTACTGGCGCATGCCAGAGTTCTCAGCCTTGCCAAGAGTCTCAATCTTGAGACCAACCTCGTTGGTGAGTTCATGGATCTCAGCCTCGTAGCGCTTCCAGGACTTGAACATTTGGAAGACTGTACCAGCGGGGATATGGATGTTGAACTTGCTGCAGTGCATGTCGTGGTTGGCGGTTACATCAAAGTAGTGCATAGCCTTGTTGAGCTTGCTCTCGACAGTCCAAGCGGTCTTGGGGTTAGCACCGACAATGCCAGCATGATCCTGAAGACCCTGGAGATAGGTAGTGAAGAAGGCGTCATACTCGACGGTGTTGTACGCAGCGTGTGTCTGGCTGGCTTCGACGCCGGTAGGTCCATCCTGGCCAACAATGAGGCGATCAACAGGAGTCATGTGGCCCTTGAACTCGACACAACGATCCTTGGCCATAGAGTCAGGGGCATTGTAGAAGATACTGCCGAGAGACAGGAAAAGACGAGCAATAGGGCGAGTCTGCTTGAAGTAAACATCTCCCTGTTCAAAAGAACCCCAGAGACCAATGCACTTGACACCAGGGAAGGTAGCCTTAGCCTTGGCGATATGCTCAACAAGAGAAGCGTGGGACAGATCAAGAGCGACGTAGATGCACTCCTTGCCCTGGGCGATGAACTCATGAACGTAAGGCTCGAACTTCTTGGAGTTGGCGGCACCGAGATCGATGATGTGAGTGCCGGACTTGAGTTGCTGAACGACCTGCTTAGCGGTAGCTTTGATGATAGCCATCTCATCAGAAGTCTGGTAAGATTTGTCGGCAATCTTGTTCCATTTATCCATGCCGGTAGTGTAGGCGACTTCCTTGGGGAAGTCACCCTTGCCAAGGAAGGCCTTTGGAAGTTGGTCGTCTACGAAGGTGAGGTTGATGGACGAACCACCAATGTCGATAACCTCACCGTCGGTAGGGTAGGCAGTGGAAAGAGAAGACATGTTGTCGAGTGAGAGGGATAGTTGTTTGTTGTATGAGTGTGAGGTTGGTAGTTATCGTAAAGGGTAGTGAGAGTTGATGAAGACCAAGGTCGAGATGTTGTGAAAGTGGTGAGGAGGAAAGAAGAGAGCTGGATCAACGACATGAAGGGAGTATTTATTGGGAGACTGGACGTGAATATCATCTCGCAGTGGTCGCAAACAATGCCACTAGGAACGAGAACGAGAACAACAGGTTGTTCGTCGTTGTTCCATTGTCACTGGCGGTCTTGTTCAGGCTGGGGAGCTGCCAGCTGAAAGGGACTGCCAGATACAGAATGAACGAGATACCAGTCCAATAAAACAAAGGTTTGGCACTGGTATAGAGTATTGGTTGGAAATCATGTTCATGATTCATTCTCTTTGAGCGGTTTGAGAACATTGGGACTTGATTGGTAAGAGGGATCAATGGCAAGTCTTGACACTGTTCCCATGAACAGGGTATGGGGACAACTCTGCTCTACGGGATGGAAAGACAGAATGCGACACGTTTGGGACTATTAAACGTTTATGTTCAAGTTACTGTTAAGGCAAATGCGCTGATTTACGCAGGTTGAAGGATATATCGTAGACTCCAGCTACAGGAAGATGTTCTCACTAAGCCACTTTGCAAACGCTAAGATGGACTTCATGACATACAATTGTTAAAGAAGTATAACTCAGAGACGAGCAAAAACACATCATAAATGCTTCAGTACTAGTATATCGTATACAACGTTTCCAAGTTTTACCCACCAGGCGTCCATCCGCTGGCACTCCAACTCTCAGGACTAATATCAGGCCAATACAACCCCTGCGCTCCATCATGATACATCGACGCATCAATAAACTGCAAATCCAGAACCGGCTGCGATAACAACTCCTGCAACGACGGCTCCGACAACGCCATACCCGCCGTGGGATTCAACACATCCAACCCCAACAGCCCCGTATCCTGCACGACAAACTGTCCCCGTCTCGCTTCAAGCGCCCTCATACAAACCTTCATAGCATCAACATGTCTACAAAACTCTTCGGCCGCAAAATTGCCATTCTCCTTCAGTTGGTGCAGAAACTGCGCTGCTGACTCGAACTGCTCTTTGTCGCTGCGACATTCCTTCCCGTCTATTAGGCTTGAGATAGCGAGGACTGTAGCGGATGAGAAGAGGTATTGTGTGTAGAAGTAGTCAAATGTCGCGAAGGAGCCGTCGATCCAGCAGTCGATTAACAGGCGACACGAGTGGCGTGCACAGCGAATACATGCTTCGGAGAGTGTCATGGCTGATACAGGGATTTGAGGCTCCGTGCGAGGTTGAGTGTCCCATGCTGAGACGTGAGTTCTAAGAACATGCAAAAGAATAGGACGTGTTGCGGTTATGGCGACTTGGTTAAAGTACAAGTGCAGTGAAAGAGGCTTTGGACTCGGTTCAGGCGCATCAGTCGGTTCAATGTGAAGATGCGGCGGCAACTCCTCCACAAAAGCCCTCAAATCCCTCAACGCCTCTTGAACCCTCTGCGAGAGTGTTTTCTGCTGTGGTCTCCGCGTGTAAATGGCATTGATTACCTTTGCCGCCAGTCTCGCAAGTCTCAGGCCCGCGATGAAATACGACGAGTCAGCGAAATCGTCCGACGGCGTGTCCAGAACTGGATCAGTGGGGAGATCGACTTCGATGTCGTCGTCTTGAATAGCGACGGGATGACCGAGACGAGAAGCCCACATGCGATCAAAGCTATATGCAGTCCACCATACGCGGTTCCTATGTTCTCGGGCGCCGGCGTCGCGAAGTTGGGACTCGGGGACGTTGAGATGAAGACCCATTACGACTGAGAGACGGACTGACGAGCCAGCTAGAGCGTAGGCTGTATATCGACGGTTGAGAGCGAGGGAGTAGAAAGACTGTATTGTTAGTTTGTCCTCATAAGTATGTGAGGGGCTTACCAGAAGAAGACGAATCTCAATGGCGTCGATGCGAGGTCTTTCGCTGATGATACGAAGAATACGCGTCGCCCGCGCAAAATACGCCATGCCCGGAAAGTTCCTATCCTTCGCCGCCGTACGCGTAGAATACATCTCCCCAATCGCAAACAAAACCCATAATTTACTCCTCAACAGTGAATCCGCCGAATGCGGGTTCAAAATCGACTGCTCCAACCCCTCCAAGATCTGACTCTTCCTCACGATATAGTAAGTCCTACTAACATACTTCAACGCAACATTAACAAGCAACCGTGCCCTAGAGGGTATCGGCCACGGACAGTCCTGATCCGAAAGAGCAAGCAACCTCTCATCAGGTGCGTAGTTCACCCTCGGGATGTGACTATGCCCCGGTTCGGAAATAGCCTGCCTAAAGCGCGATGCGAACGCAGCATCGGAAGCTTCGCCGATGAGGACGGGGGTGTGAAGAACGTTCATGTCGAAGAACCAGGGTCGTTCCTCGAGGAGCGTGCCCTGTAGGGATGAGGATGTCTCGGTGCTTGAGACGTCGGGGATGGAGGGCTCAGGCCGAGGTTTAGCGTCATCTTGACGAAGACGTTGGTTCTCGGCGATTAGATCGTCAATGTATCTGGAACAATAGATGAATATGAGAGGATTGAGAGGGAGGAGGGAAGACGTACTGTTGGCTCACTTTGACGAGGCGGTTCTTTCGGGGATAAGAGCATTCGGCGCCTTTACTTGCTTGACGGCAGTTTTCACAGGGCTGACCGCCTGAGCATTTAACTTTTCTAGCATGGCATCGTCGACATCTGAATCAATTAGTCAGATATTTCCACATAGATTGGAGACTCTTACGCTGTAGATTTCGTCTTGCGCTGTCGTTTCCCTGGACTCAACGGCGTAACAGTCGAAGACCCAACATCCTCCTTATCCGAGTCACTCTGATTCTCTGTCATGGTCTCTCAAACCTTGTACAAACAGGTGATCTTCGAGGCCGAGTGACACAGTCTTAACCAATTACCCACCCGATGGATACCCGCAGTACCGACAGGATCTGCGTATGTGTCGTGTGACTCTAAGAATACAGAAGCAAATGACGCCGACAGAAATCGGCGAGAATGTTACCTTTCCCGCGCTGACTCAGCCTTAACCTCGGCAGAAAAGTCTACTTTTCGGTGGTTTTGGGAGAGGGCGCCGAAAGAGGTGAGCGGGGATAAGACGGGCGAAGATAAAAGGCGTCCGACACCGCTGGGAGAAGTCATAGGTCCACTATAAGTGAGCCAAGAGGCAAGGAATTGGAGTGTTTTAAATACCTGATTGAGAAGGTGAGAAAACTCTTTCTAGTACATATTTGTATTGCTGTTTCAATGGACTAATTGGACATTCGTTTTATTAAATTGTGTTAGATCAAGTTACACCTCCATTCGTTTACCTCACCATGTCCGAACCAAAACCAGCCCTCACAACATCCCCATCCTCACCACTCCCCCCAACAACCGCAATAGACGACGACGTAGCCCAGATCCCCAGCTGGCGAAAATGGGTCATCCTCTTCGTCGTATGCTGGATGCCCCTCCCCATGACATTCTGGAGCACCGCCATAATGCCCGCCACGCTCGAAGTAGCATCCGACCTAAACATCCCCGTAACGACCATCACGACCATCAACGCAGGTGTTTTTGTAGCACAGGCGCTGTCGGGGCTGATTTGGCTGCCTGTTAGTACGATTATTGGACGGAGGTCTGCGTATCTTGCTGCGAATGGGGTGCTGTGCGTTTGTGCGATTGGATGTGCGACTGTCCCGAATTTAGCTGGTTTTGCGTCGTTGTGGATTCTGGGGGGTAATACGGGGCCGTTCTTTTTGGTGGCTGGGCAGACTATCCTGGCGGATATCTTTGATCCTGTGAGCTTTGTCTTTTGTGAGTTTCGTGTTTGTTACTAACTTATATAAGACTTCTCGAGGGACTGCTGTTGGGTTCTTTCTGGGGAGTTGTGTGTCGTTCAACTCAATCGGTAAGCCTTCCGAATCTCGTTGTCGTGGATCTATACTAAGATCTACAGCTCCTCTTCTCGGTAGTATCATTGCTACATTCACCAGCTGGCGAGTCATCTACGGCGTCGAAGCCGGCATGTGTCTCTTTGGTCTCATTCTTTCTCTGTTATTCATCCCCAAGGCTAGTGAAGTTGAGAATCCCAAGTTGGCTGAGACGACACGTCCTCGAACAGCGAAAGAGATTCTTCGGACCTTCAACCCAATGCACGTCTTCTGCCAATTCAAATATCCCAAGGTCATCCTCGCTGTATGTATCCCCCCCAAGCGAACAAGTACAACACTGACAAGACAGAACATCGCCTGCGGTCTCCTCGGCTTCAACCAATACGGCATCCTCTCCTCCATCCGCCGCGTCATAAACCCTCGCTTCAATCTCACATCACCTCTCTCCAGCGGTCTCTTCTACCTCGCTCCCGGCGCTGGGTTTCTCGTTGGAAGTACCGTCGGCGGTAAGATCTCTGACGTAGTCGTCAAGCGCTACATGCGAAAGCGAAATGGACAGAGAATTCCTGAAGATCGCTTGAACAGCAGTCTAGTCAGTGTTCTCATCATTCTTCCACTTGGGACGCTACTCTACGGATGGAGTGTTTATCATAGACTTGGTGGTATGGCGTTGCCGATTATCAGCGCGTTCATCGAAGGGTTTGGACTCATGGCGTCGTTTAGTGGGCTGAATACATATGCAGCCGGTAAGTCAATCAAGCTTGACAAAGAAACGCAACTAATACTGTTCAGAGGTTCGACCAGCACATAGAACAGCAGTCATCACAGGAAAATACGTTATTCAGTATAGTTTCGGCGCAATGAGCGTTGGAGGCGTCGTTCCCATGATTGACTGCATCGGCGTAGGCTGGGCCTTCACCGTTAGTAAGTGCACCTCCCGCGTCTCTTTTATTCTCCACTGACTGGTCAAAGTTACTTGTTTCTCAATAATCGCTGGTGTCTTAGTTCTTCTCATTGCAAGGTTCAGTAAGAATTGGAAGGCGTAGATCAAAGACATGGCTTAG
This sequence comes from Fusarium tupiense, assembly GCA_013364945.1. Lineage (NCBI taxonomy): Eukaryota > Fungi > Ascomycota > Sordariomycetes > Hypocreales > Nectriaceae > Fusarium > Fusarium tupiense. Next base: position 110,025 of record JABEEO010000371.1, read on the forward strand.
ATAAAATTAGAGATAGACAGGCCGGGAATGATGATCGTAACGAAAAACGGCTCTGAGATCTAGATGCGGGGAAATCTAGATCTATGCGGCGTTTAGAATGGATTACCATAGAGGGAATAGATAAAAGTTTATTATTTGAGCGTCGTGTTTTTCTAGCTACAGTAGTGAAAACTCACTCCTCATTTTCGCTCCGTGACTTGGGGGATAAGCCACGAAATCCGAATTACTTCGGCTCGCATTCCTCCACCAAGCCACGATCTTGACGGTTCGCATTCGGTCCCGATAGGCTAGTAATTAAACAGTCGACGGATTCTGGAGATCTGGTTGGCTGGAATAAGCCATTGAGTTTGGTGGTGGAAATTTGCGCTGACATGAGCTAATATAGCTTGGTCGGATATCGGCATGTAGCTCTCCACGCTGGGGATATTTAGATGGAAGAGCTGCTGTTTTGGCCATACACTGAATTCTTATTCTCTCTTTATCGCAGATTACTAAAGAGTAACTCGGTTTGGGAAGACTTTCGAGATGTATCGCGATATATTGCTTCTCACTTCACTCTTCACCTTCACACTGGCTCAAGGTGGAGCTGATCCATACGCCCCAGTCTACACGACATGTCCCTCCTCCCTCAAGATCCGCAAAGCATCAGACGTACCAATCCCTCTCTATCTCTCTCTCTGCCATATCTAACGGTTCCAGGGCTTGTCTGATGAAGAATCATCTTGGCGTGAACAGCGTGCCAAGCAGATGATCCCCAATCTCCAAGACTACCTCAAACTCGCCAACATTTCCGACTTCAACGTCACGAACTATATAAACAAACTCAAGACTGATGATGTTCCCATCGTTGGCCTTTCAGTCTCTGGTGGAGGCACGCAGTCAGGTCTTGGAGGACTGGGTGTCTGGCAAGCATTTGATGCTCGGTCTGCTGTTGCTCGGGCTGCGAGGACGGGCGGCTTGACGCAGCTTCTCTCGTACATCACTGGTCTATCCGGCGGAGGCGCTGTCACCGTATCCCTTCTGTAAGTCCATCCAACCACCATCTCAATCAGCACTAACATTTCAGCGCCGCAAATAACTTCACCACGACAGACGGCATCAAAAAAGCCTCCAACTTCTCCCTCGACTACGCATCCGGTCCCGACGTCAACCAAACAGCCTTCTTCACCAGCATCTTCGAAAACATGGGCGCCAAAGACGAGTCCGGCTTCCCCGTCTCCGTCGCCGACACATTCGGTCAATTCTGGGGAACTTGGCTGCCCGACGGTAAAGTATACAGCAACTACTCCGACATCGCCTCCAAAAACACAGCCTTCACCCTCGGCGACGCTCCAATGCCAATCATGTGCTTCGCAGAAGTCGTGCCCGGAAAATCCCCTGAGATTGGAAAACTCATGTATCCCGGCTTTAACAAATCCACACGCTTCAACTTGACAGCTTATGAAGTCACGCCCTTTGAGTTTGGAAGTTGGGTCGGCGGACGTGTACAGGCGTTTATCCAGACCAAGTTCCTGGGTACTTCTATGACGGAGGGAAAACCGCAGAATAAGAGTGAATGTGTGCAGGGGTTCGATAAACTTACGCTTATGCAGGGGACGACTGCTAATGCCTTTACGGCGTGGTTTATTGATTCGTTTTATGGAATTCCAGTGTTTGCGAAGAGATGGTTGAGGAAGAGACAGAAGGTTAATCCGGATATCAACGACGTTCCTGTTCCGAAGGATCAATATGATAATCCGCTTGTTCAGCTTGTGAATGAGACAGCAATGTATTTTGATCTGACATTCAATGAGTCGTTGTGGGCTACATATCCGAATCCGTTTGAGGATTACAATGAGGATATGAAGGGTGTTTCGGAGCTGCTTTTGGTAAGTACTCATGCCCAGGCCCATTGGGTGATGCTGACTGGTTAGGTCGACGGGAGTCTTACCCTTGAGAGCAATCCTCTGCGTCCGTTGATCATTCCTGAACGCAAGCTTGACTTGATTGTTGTTTACGAAGCATCATCTGATGCGCCCAACTCTTGGGTAAACGGAACCAATCTCATCAGTAAGTTCTTTCGTTTCATGGCATGGTCTTGGCTAACATCCCAGACACCGCTCTCACCGCATCCCAAGGCAACATCCCCTTCCCCAAGATCCCCGACGTCAACACCATCGTCGCCCAAAACCTCTCCTTCCAACCAACATTCTTCGGCTGCAACGCCTCATCCTCCACGCCCCTCCTCCTCTGGCTGCCCAACGCCCCATGGACAGGGTACACCAACTACTCCTACACGCAGACGCAATTCACACCAAACCAAGTCGACATTGCTCTTGAGAACGCATTCCAGGTGGCTACGTACGGTAATGGTAGCGTTGATGAGAATTGGCCTGCTTGTTTGGCTTGTGCGGCGATTAAAGGCTCGTTGAGAAGATTGGATATTGAGATGCCGAAGCAGTGCGAGGAGTGCTTTGAGAGGCATTGCTGGAATGGGACGATGAGTGATAGGGAGGCTACGGCGGGGGATTTCGATCTTAGGCCGAGATTGGATCCGGACTTGAGCTTTGCGAAGTGGAATGAGAGTGATTGGGAAAAGGAGGAGAGCAAGGGTGGTGGAAGTGGTAGTGGCAGTGGAGGGAGTGATTCGGCTGGTGTCAAGCTAGGTAGTGACATTGTTGGTCTGGTTTTGTCGCTGATTGCGATGGCTACACTGCTATAGCCTTACGAGTGGTATCAGTTTTAGGTAGTCAATTGGCGAGCACCTCTAAAGGCGAAGTTAGGTATTAATTACTTGAATAGATGCTTCCAGCGTGAGATGTCAAGCCACCGAATTAATGTGACGATAAGCCTGATTGCAGTTTGTCCACTGTACTGGTGGCCGACTGCCCTGTAGTGACTGCGCTACAGAGCGTCGTGCCCACTGAACAAAATCGGGTCATCGCAATGTCGCCGCACTCATCATTACTCAATACAGTATCAACCTCGAATTAATTCTACAGCTTATCCAACCATCCTAATTCTTCACCTGAACATTCTCCCTCATAACGGCCGGTTCAACTTCCCCATCAGTAGACTTATTTTCCTCAATCTTGGCCTCATCAACCTTTGTCAAATCAACAGCCTTAAGCGCAAACATGACAATCAGCATCGGCGCAAGAGAACACGTCGCAGCAATAGCGAGAAGACGCTGTGTCTCACGATATGCTTGGTCAATTGCTGCGCGAACAGGCGTACCCTTTGCAAATTTCTGAGCGACCACGATGGACTTGTAAATCTTGAAGGCGTTGGGCTTGGCTTGCTCGGGGAGATATGTCGTGAGTTTCTGGGGGAGAATGTTGTTCCAGATAGCACCGCCGACGCTGCAATTGTTAGTCGTAATTGACTGAGAGAGGAACAGACTGACCTGGTACCGACGGCTCCGCCAAAATTCATAGCTGCGTAGTAAACTCCCGTCACGACGGGGACGTCTTCCTTGGCGACGAGAGCCTGGATAGAGACTTGAGCGGCGGTCTGGTAGAATGCACGACCAACGCCAACGAGAGTCTTTGCTGTGATGAAAGATGCTTCGTTGGCATGACCTCCATTCATGTTCACAAAGTGAATCATGAGACCTTGCCCAAGAACACAGAGCGGAACACCGATAAAGACAAAGATCTGACTGCGCTTAGTGTACTTCATTAAAACGCCAACAAGAACCGAAGCGATCTGGAACGCGACACGAAGAGCGTTGCTTACAACGTTAGCATTGTTCATACCAGTGTAAGAGGTACTTACTCAATGCGTGTAGCATGTCCAGGACTGAAACCACCAGCGACTTGAAGATAACTCGGAAAGAAAAGGGTAAAGCAAGAATAGTGGAAAAAGTCAAGCATGGACAAAACACAAGCTGCGACGACAGTTCGCTCCTTGATCATTCGAAAAGGAACAAAAGGAACCTTGGCAAACTTTGTATCCCAGGCGAAAAACACGCCGACGACTACGACGCCAATGACTAGCATGGCGATGTAGCTCCCCTGGTCCCAACGATCACTATTCCTCGCGCCCGTAAGCGAAAGCGGAATGAGCGTGAGTCCAAGACCGAGAACGAGAAGCACCGCACCAAGGATGTCGAGATCAACCCAGACAAGGTTCACAATCCTCTTGCTCAAAGGCTGTGTCTTATCAGCTGCGTCCCAAGCGCCTTTTCTTCTATACCCAGCCCTTCTCGCGCGTCGCTGAAGGACATACAACGTGATGATGAGCGGCGCCGCGCAGAAGGGTAGTATGAGAGCCCACATGCCGTAACCCCATCGCCAGGTCGAGTGCTCGAGAACACTGTCTGCTACGATGGAGCCGAGGTATAGCGTTGGGATGGAGGCGAAGGACTCGGGGAGGGAGGTCCAGAGACCGCGGTTGATGAGGCTTGTTGTGTCGGCGATGAAAACCTGTTGCATGATGACGTAGCCGGTGTCGCCGATCGATTCAAAGATTCCGCCGGCCTAAGACGTTAGAGGGATACGAAAAGAGGATGGGGGACGTACGATGTAGGTTGCGATGTTTTGACACGCTGCGTACATTACTTGCGATAGAACGAGGAAGAGGATTGAAAAGGTTAGACCCTCTGCTCTACCAAACACCTAGGACAGTTAAGCTTGGGTTCTGGGACGAAGGGGAATACGTACGTTGGAGAACTTTGCCATGATGGGATATGTAACGAGACCAATGATTGTACTGACGACATTGGCTGTCGCAAGCGCTGAATGGCGCTGGAAGGCAGACGTAGCGTATGCATCGTAGACCTTGGTCGCATATTTGAGGAACTGCGTTATAAACGTCGTAGCAAACAGACTAAACTGTTAGATGAGGCATATGCACAGAGGAGATAGGCATACCCAGTGAAGGCGACGATCAAAGCCTTCTTAGACCAAGACTGTCTCAGAATATCCGTATTCGTGACTTTCTCACGCTCTGCCTTGGGCGCAGCTTCCACGTCGGAACTACGATGAGAATTATGATCTGCCATTGCAAACTCTTGACTAGCATTGGATACTGAATCCTGCAAAGTGCGATGCAACGCTGTCTGTTTATATCATCTGCGTGACGGAAGTCATTCCGCGCCCACAATCCGGTGATCCATCTAATCTTATCAGATTTTCATGCATCGCGTGATATAATTGGTCTGCCAAGAGTTTGCGTGGCATGACTTAGCCGTGATCTGATAAAAAAAGCCTCATGTTTTACAGGGATTGGAGGAGCCGCCTTGTTATTCTGGGAATAGCGATGGAGACTTTTAGGTAAAACACTAAACGCGGATCACATGAAGATGGTGGATTTGGTATTGGTGACGTTCCGAGAACAGGCGATCTCCAATGACACGTTTTTGAATCCTTGTTCAAAGTTTTCGCATCTGATTAATGATGAGATTTTGAGAGTCGAGTGGCTTGCTGGGTGTTGCCACGAGCTGGAGTGATCTACCGTATGATCGAAATGTTAGTGTGTGAGATAACCTTGTTGTTATCAATCTGATCAGTGACGTGGGGGGCCATGTAAATCCACTGAGTCCGGAACGATGAGCATGCGATAATGGGCAGTATGGTGACTTGCGACGCCGTTGAGGCCCGAATGTTCGGAACCGACGGTTGGAGAGATGTCTGTGCGAATAGCTTCTGCAAGACTTGATGAGAATGGTTCATGCAATCTGTTAAAGTTATTCCCGACGCGATGGTCCACGGAATCATCCGCTTGAGATCCACTGGGGAGCAAAGGCGCCGACTTCTGGTGCAGACGAGTTACCGCTTTGGGATCATGCATCCACCGTCTCTCACGATGAATTTTCGTACCCCATGTAATGTGAGATTGACGTCGCTAGATGTTCTTGGACAATTTAGGCGAATGGCATTCTATGAACGAGGACATTGACACCTCTAATAAATTACAAATTCTATACTATATACTAGTTGTCCACCAGACAGCCACTTCTATGTATGTCCCATGTCAAGCCTCCTATTGATGACTGTCAAGCTATGTCGCGTCTAACCAAGGTTGTTTGGGCTCTTGGCTCGAATCTTGGGTCCATACAAGAAGAATATCACGGGAACAGGTACAAGAGCCAGCGCGAGGAAAGCAAGGATACTGTTTCCCCAACCAAGACCTAGATCATCGTACATGGATAGTCCGGCTAGAGGAAGCATAGCGCCAGCAAGAGAGCGGAGGACCGTCATAGCGGCGACGGCTGATGCTGCGTAGGTGATGTAAGCGTCGACGAGGTAAGTTTGAAGACACATCTATATCATTAGTCATGTCCATTGACGGTGAGATTAGGATGAGGCTCACCATGATTCCCATAAGACCAAAGCAAAACAGCGCAACGCCGATCATGGGCACGATCCAATGCGAGTTCTGATCCGCCGCCCATCCATACCAAAACAACGCCACCACAATAAGCAGCCCCGACGGCAATGTCATCCAAATCGGCAATCGATCCTCAGGGACCGTCTTACCATTCTGCTCAATCTTCTTCTTGATGACAATATCCGTCATGACCCCAAAGACCATTGTGCCAAGCAACATTCCAATACCGGTGGGGAGATACGCCAGACCGATGGTACCGGTGCCAAAACCGTACTGTTGCGCGAATACAAAGGTGAAGGTGCTGAACATGAGGTACAGCACACCATAGACGATGGCGACGTAGAGGGAGAGGATGAAGACGGGGAGGTGGGTGAAGAGCATTCGCATTGGGCGGATGGAGGCGTTGCTGAGGCGTTGTTTGGGCGTCAGGCCGTCTTTGTCGAGGATGGAGTATAGGTCTTGGTTGCCGGTTTCTTTCTTGAGTTTGGCGGCTTTGGCACGGAGGAGGGTCGGGGCGTATGTCTCTGGGGCGGCAAAGTAGCATAGGGCAGCGATGAAGCCAGTCTAAATGGTCAGCCACGATAAAGAACACTCAAAGGTAGAGGGACTTACAAGAATGGCAATCAGCCAGAACACCCATCGCCATCCAATGGCCTCAACCATATACCCACCCGCCAACGGTCCAATACACGGGCCCAGCAAAGGCCCCATGGCCCAAACAGCCATAGCCTTACCTCTCTCCTGCACCGGAAAGATATCCGATATAGTTCCACTACCATTAGTAACAGGCGTCGAGCCCGTGAAGCCCATCAAGAAGCGAAACACAATAAGCATAGGCATGTTCTGGCTCAGCGCCGTAGCGACGGTCATTATGAGGAAGAGGATGTTGGCGATGTTGAAGACGATAGCGCGGCCGTAGATTTCGCTGAGGGGCGCGGCGAGGAGAGGACCGAATGCGAAGCCGAGGACGTACACGGAGACGACGAACGTGGCGATGTTGCGGTTGGAGGTTTCGAATTCGCGCATGATGTCTGGGACGCCGGGGGCGAACATGGAGGAGCCCTGGATTGTTAGAGGGGAGTGTAGTTGGGGTTGAGGGAGGGACGTACGAGAGGTCTGAGATGTTAGTGATGGTATGAGATGGAGTGAGAGGGGACTTACGTTAGGAGGGTCATGACGGATAGAGCACCGATGCAAGACCATTTCTTCTTTGCAGGCCAGTTCATGGGATTTTCTGGATCATCTGGTCCATCCCAACCAACAGCATTAGGGTCCTCAGCCTGAGCGACATCTTCTTTCGTAGCGTTCTCTTCATCCTTCTTCGCAGCGCTACCGGTATAAGAAGGCGTGAGGGTCCGCTGACTCGTAGGTCGTTCAATATCGATCGAAGCTTTAGTTTCCGCCATCGTGAAGCTCGTGAAGACAAAGGATGGTCCAAGACGAGAGAAGGAAGGGGTAACGAGAAGATATTTATCCCCAAGCCACGACTCAACCAACGGGCCAATGAGCGAGTGACTCGAAAGCGAAACCGAGGGATGGGGGAGGGATGGCCAATGAGCGCGCGTTGTCGGGCCCGTTCTAGAATCCGTCGCCCGGGTGGTTATGCGGAGCCCCACACGGATCTGGCGATTTCCGTACCGTTAGTTATGCAAATACACGGGATTTGTGCAGATTTGTGCAGAGTACGGCCGGATGGCCCCTTTTAATATTTTCCGGGGACGGAGTTGTGAATGCATGCATGGCATTTTGCGCCCCGGGTTGGTGACGGGATCCGATGCTCAATATCTGTTACGTTGAGGCGATTAAATATTTCCTGGCTAAGAATTTATTGAAACCTCCTTATAATTCATTCGTGCAGCGTGATGCATTTGTTGGTTGATTGCGAATACGTTATACGCGTATTGGTTGTTCCCCGCAGTTGTCGATCATGTGAGGTTAATGTTATTTTTATCCCCAACCTTGTCCTTATCTTTATCTTATCGTTATCACTAGCCTATACGAGGAAACATGAAGTACGATTCAACGCGCAACACGATCAATTCTTTCTATCCACGTAAACAATCTAGACCACCCGATTCCATATTACAACAAACTCACTCGAATCGCCCCCTGCAAACCTAATCTAAGCCTTTCTCTTCTGCAACAGTCCCTTGAACGGATTCTTCCCTCTGAACCGCATCCACGTAGCAAAGTAAACCACTGCATAATTAAACGCGATAAAAGCGCAGAAAATTCCAAAGTCTCTCCAGATGTTCCTGTAGTACACACTGAAACCTGCTCCAAACTCATCACCAGTCGCATACTGGCAAAACTCACAGTATCCATCTGATCCAGTGGTAACATACCCTCCCGCGCGCTGAATAAACGGCTCAACGTACTCATTGCACGATTGACCACTAGGCGGTTCAAAGCGCGCGAATTCACCCTGCTCGCAGCGAACAGGCTGGTCGTGAATCGCTGCGCCGAGGAATGCTTCGAGCAGGTAGTGGAAGGGAGTGAGCCAGTACATCCATTCGCGCCAGAACGTGGGGAGACCTTGCGGCGGGACGACGACGCCGCAGAAGGATACGACGAATAGGAAGAAGATGGGGACGAGGAGAGAGGCGAGGAGTTCGTTGGGTGCAAAGGCCGCGATAGCTTGGCCGAAGGAGACGTAGTATAGCTCAAACAACAGAACAAGCAAGAATGCGAAACCAGACGTGAAGGCTGACGCGCGCCAGCCAAAGACTCCCCACCACCAGCAGTTGAAGTAGATACCGCCCGCGACGATACGATACGGGATTTCAACGACGACAACGGCTGTAGTCCAAGCAGCCCAGCTGTAGATCTTGGCGTTATTCTCTCTCCACTGGAATATCTGGCGCGATTTGAGAAAGGCTGGCTGGAGCTGCTGAATGAGAGGCGGACTGATAGTAAGCGTCATAAAAATGGAGAACAGCCTGTTTTGGTAGTCAATCGATGCGAAACCAATCTTGTAGAATGTGAAGCAGTTAAAGAGACCTGTTGCGACGTGAAGCATGAAATTACCAAAGATGTAATCGGGTGAACGCCAGAATGAGACGAAGCTTCGACGGACAACGGCGTAGGTTTGAGTGGATAACGGCATGGCATACTCGCGATCATCCTTAAGACTCTTTGACGGCTCGACATTACGTCGGCGCTCAATCATCTCCTCAATCTCTTGGGATCGCTTCTGTCGCTCTGAAGACTCCGCCCAGACGTCACCCCAGTCTTGACCATCGTAGTCAGGATTTCCAGCACCGATTGCATCGAGCATGTACTCGGCTGGGTTAGCGTGCGGGGGACACTTGGGACCGCCGTTGGACTCAAAGTACTTGATCAAGTTCTCTGAATCATTGCCTAGAGGACCGTGGTAGACGACGCGACCGCCTGATTTGAGGAGGAGAAGCTCGTCAAAGTTTTCGAAGAGAACGGCGGAGGGTTGATGGATTGTGCAGAGGACTGCTTGGCCTGCGTCTGCGAGTTTGCGAAGGAAGCGCACGATGTTGAATGCAGCGCCTGAGTCAAGACCAGAAGTCGGTTCGTCCAAAAACATAAGAAGTTCCGGCTTACTCGCCAGCTCAACACCAATCGTCAAGCGCTTTCGCTGCTCTGCGTTGAGACCTTGTCCAACTGTACCAATGATGGCACCAGCGATGTCGCGCATCTCGAGAAGATCAATAATAGTCTCGCAGTACTCCATCTTTTCCTGCTTGGGTACTTCCTTCGGTTGACGAAGAAGAGCGGAAAATTGGAGGGCTTCGCGTACGGTGGCGGTGGGTTCGTGGATATCCATTTGTTCAGCGAAGCCAGTTGCGCGCTGGAAGGATTTGGGAAGGGGACGTCCGTCGACGAGAAAATCGCCTGTGATGGTGCCGAAGTTGAGACGTTGGGCGAGGCCGTTGAGAAGAGTTGTTTTACCGGCGCCTGAAAATGTTAGAGACGGGAGGTCAATTAAGGGAAATGGACTTACCGGATGCGCCCATGAGAGCGGTCAATTTACCAGGACGAACGTAGCCTTGAACATCGTTGAGGAGTTTGCGCTCGCCTTTCTCGAAAGGAATTGTGTAGTTGATGTTCTGGAACGTAAACACGGTTTCATTCTTTGCGACTTCTTGAGTGATCTGCTCATCGCTCTTGGTACGTTCAGCATCACCACTCGCGACAGGATCACCGCGCCCAGACTCTTCATCTTGCTTATCGCCCTTGGCTCTACCACCTGTTGCGATAGACTCTTCAACCTTCTTGGGGACTTGGCCGCGCTTGAAGACGGTGATGGCGCCGCCGCCGACATTGGGCTTCATGAGCTCCATACCAAGAGCAGTGAGGAACACGAAGAAGATGAAGAAGGCCCAAAGGAAGCCAAAGTTACGCCAGAGATGGGAACGGGTGTATGTGAAGGATTCTTGGATATACGCAGCGCCAGATACAGATGTTGAACCAGGCGATGCACCAGCGAGAGTACAACCTTGGTTCTGAGGTCGTGCGTTGGGGCCTTGCGGGACGAGATATGGCGGTTCGCATTGGAGAGTGAGGTACGCGAACTCATTGGCCATGAGACACTCGAATCCGTACTGAATCCAATTGATCCATCGAAGCCAGCCAAACCAAGGATGCATTGAGTCCGGTGGGATCAGATAACCCGTATACACAACGAGAATCTGAATCGCAACACCCGTAAACCTCGTCGCCACATCCAACGTCCCGCACCAAGCCGAAATAGCCCTGAAGAACGCATACGTCACCATAGTGACTAGCCACAGAATGAGATTCGAGATGAAAAACTGCGACGCCGTTCTCGCAAGGTTCGCCATGAAGTAGATGATGACATTGAAGATGGTGACCTGTATAAAAACAAGCGGGACGTCGACAACCGTCTGGGCGATGGCGAATGCAGAAGGGCGGTAGAACGAGAAGGACTTGTGCTTGAGAAGAATGGGCTTTGACTCGAATGCAGCTGTCTGTTCAGCCAGTGCGAGAAGCGCGTTGAAGAGAAGAAGAAAGAAGAGAGCACCGCCGCGAGGAAACGCTCCGGCTGCTGTGTCGGGGAGGTTGTAGAAGAGTGAACCAACGATAAGACCTTGGAACAATAAACCGCCCCATTTTCCGAACAAGGACGCTTTGTCGCCAAACATGACAAGGAACTGACGATGCGTACAGGCCAAGACCTGTTTGTGGAACGCAATCTCATAATTCTTCTTCTTGCTCTTCTCACTCTCGTTCCTCCGCCTCTCCTCCGCCAACGTCTCAAGCTCAGCCTCAAACTCATCAATATCCCTCAGATTCTTCTGATAATCCTCACTGCGACGATACGCATCAGAAAACTCTCCCGCCGAGCGCGGGATGCGATCCTCCCAGCCCTCACGAACACTACGCTCATGCTCATCCGTCACACTCGTCAGAAAATCCGCCGTCGTCCAGCGCTCAGGACACTCGAACCCCAGAGTCTGGAAATACTTCTTCGCGTCTTCTGCGCGGCCGTAGTAAAGACATTTTCCCTCATCGATGAGCAGGACTTTATCAACGAGGTCGTAGAGCGTTTCACCAGCTTGGTAGAGCGACACAGCGGTAGATGTATCAGCCATGTTGGTCATGGCGCGAATGGACTTTACATACTCGACTGCTGTGCTTGCATCGAGGCCTTTGCTGGAGTTATCCCATCCTTGGACTGAGGCACGTGTTATCATGGCTTCAGCGATGGAGACGCGTTTGCGCTCGCCGCCTGAGACACCGCGGATGAATTCATTGCCGACTTTTGTGCCGAGGGTATGTTCGATCCAGAAGAGTTTTGTGACGACGCGGAGAAATTCACGGACGTAGTCTTGACGCGTTTCGCCTTCAAGACGGGATTCTTTTCCGGGCGTGCGGGTCTGCAGCGCAAAAGTGAGGGTGCGCTTCACCGAGAGCGTGGCGTAGTGCAGGTCATCTTCAGGGTTGTAGATAATCTCACCGCGGAAATCCTTCGCCATTGTCGCTGCGTCGGTTCCGCCGTATGTAACCTGACCTTCAACGGACTCGAAGCCCGCGCGCTGGTTACAGAATGTCTTGAGGAACGTACTACACCCCGCGCCAGGCCTACCAAGAACAAGGAGTAATTCACCCGGTCTAACGCACCCGTCGAAATTACTGATGAGGTCTCGAACAGGTGGTTTCGCCATCGCAGCCTTGGGTCCTTGGGTAAACAACTTGCCCAGTTTGCGCGGTAGGCCTAGGAAGAAATCTCCAACAGTAGGCTGAAGACTCGACCCGAGACCGACACCGCGAACAGTGAGGTTACGAAAGATAACACCGCTATGGCGCGTCTTTTCCTCCTCACTTTGTTCCTGGCGCTTCTGACCAAAGATACGAGACATGAGACGGTCGAGTTCCTCATTATCTTCTGTTTCTTCTTCTTTCTCAGCGGGCGTTGAGGCATTCGTGCGACGACGGGAGAGCACGCGGAAGAGATCATCTTCAGTGCGATGAGACTTGTGTTTCTCGAGGGGCGGTTTCTCATTCTCGGTGTGAGATTTGATCGGGGCAAAGATTGGTTCGTCGTCAGATGCACTCTTGCGCTTTTCTTCAGTGGACTCGCGGCGGGGGAGAACAGTGCTCGATGAAGAATTGCGATCGAGGATAGGCGCGTGCTGCAGTTGAGGCTCAGAGACTAACGCCCCAGTTGCGCCGGGTGAGGCTGAACTGCCGGCGGTGACATGATCGTACGTCGTAGCCGCAGTATCACGGCCCGCAAACCCGGCCTCGAGTTGTCTATCGGTGACGTTTCCCGTTGGGGTAATCGAGTTGACGCTTGGCGTAACGGGATAACCGCCGGGGATGTCTTCATCCCTGGGCGTAGGTCTCTCATCAGCCATTTTGACGTCAAAGAGCAGGATAACCTCACGGTAACGATGGTGAACACTCTATTCTTGGTTTACGGGCATTGACCATAATAAACAGACATTTTTTCACTTGTGCTTTATCTATGACGACATTACAGAGCAGTCTAGTCGGGCTTTCGGACATGCTGGAATTGCGACGCGGTCCGGGCGCTGGGTGGATATTGGGCGTCATAGATAAAAAGAGTCGATTACCCTGGAGTAATCACAGAGTCAGTTAGTGCCTCGGAGAGATTAATCTTGGACGTGCGAGTGACAGACGCTACAGGTCGAGTTACGCATGACGTTGCAGCGGCATTTTTAATTGTCCGACGGACGGCAAGTGTTGTCAGCTGGAGCTTGTGATTATCAGCTTGTCATACACTCACTCTTTTGGCTTTGACCTTTCGGGAAATTTGTTAGGTCATATCGTTCCCGAGCGGATTACAACACAACCAGACAAGAACAAGATTAGGGCTGATTGATGCTGGAATATTGACAAATTCATTTAATTTTTGTTCGATCTGTGCGATTCATTGCATTCAATGTCTCTCTCTCATGCGTGTAAGATTTGGATATGCTGTGTAACTCCCCCGTGGCAAGTATTTGGCTGACCTCAAATGCGGAGTCTCACCCGAAGCCCCGTAGCACTCACTCACCGTATTCCCCTCTAATCTCCACCGCCAGGATCCCATCACTTCTCACCAATACAGCATCGCGCGATGGCACTAAAACATTCCGATTACCAGGGAAAAAGAGTAAGCTAGAGCAAGTCAGTTAGACTAGACCAGACCGTTTTATTTGAAACATGACCAGATCAAAATCAGATCATGATCTCCGATGATTATCGGGCATTCACGTTACCATTTCAAGACTCCTGCAGCGCATGTCTCAATGTCTGTCTCAGCTCAGCCTCTCATATCTCAGTGTCCCAAAGGCGGGCGCCAATTAACCGCCGGCGGGGACAAGCCGCATTTCTCCCTCGCGCTACGGCTGAAATGTTGTTCTAGTGGAAGTTATTCCCGTGCTCGGAGTTTATCTGAACTGGTCTAACTTGTACCTGATTTAAACCATGAAGCTAAAGCAAAGCTAAGCTTGAGGCTCAAAAACACCGTCACAAAAGAGCGTAGATACACAAATTAAAAGAGAACGACGTGTTTTTTCCATGTCAAAATTGATGCGAAAGTGCTGCGACATGTGCCGTGCTCACACGGTTCACATTTCCCTTCCCCCTCAGCCCAGACCCAGCCCAAATGCAAGCCTCGAATGCAGAGGAAGCCCTTGTGTTACACCAACCTCAAGGGCACTCAATGCCCAACAGCCCTCTCGCGAACCTCGAACCGGTCCCGCGTGTTTGATTCGCTAGATACACTGCAATTTGCTTCTGTGGGCGAGACGCAGTGTCGCATCCATGCTCCCGCTGGCCAGGTCTATATGAAGGCCCAATTCCCCCCTCAGCTTCACCGAAAACAAAGCATCTCACGAACACTACTCAACCCTTTTTTCCAATATAAATTATCATCACCAAGACTCAAACATCATGTGCCAAGTAGTTGAAGAGAACGGCAACAAGCCCCAGAAGGAGGAGACCCAGAACCAGACCCAGACCCAGAACTGCTGCGTGCCATCTTCGGCTACGGGATCGACGCAGGGTCCTAATCCTGCCGGTCTCCCTCGATATCACGTCGAGACGTTCCCCATCCCCGCTCCTCTGTCGGAGTATGATCTTGATCACCGGCTCACTATGACCATTGAGTCGCAGCAGCGACTGTGGCCTCAGGACATCTGGGTTCACAGTCCGCATGGACGGCAGCTGTACCAGCCTGTGCTGATGTTTGAGACGATAGTCCCGGAGGAGAACACGGAGACGAACGGAAATGCTTCTAAGAGCGGTTAATGATGAGATGTGATGTGAGATACTGGGTTGGAGGAGTCGTGATGGGAAAATGATTGAATGGGCTTGGATTAACGGTACGGGACGGTACGGAACACACGCGACGGAGTTGGGGTCTTTTATGACATGGCCAATCAGATCAATTGGGATTTATCTGCTTTGTACTGTTTGCATTTCGACAAAAACCACAAAACAAACTATAACAAGGGCTTTTCTACGTCTGTACCAACCTATACGCACTGGGGTCAATCACTGTACTAGCATAGCGAACACGATTGATGAGAAACAATACATCACAATTGCTTCCCCAACATATCAACACTCAAATCTCCACTCTACATCCTCCCATCCCTTCCTCATTGTGATTGTAGCCCCCAGCCCAGCGCCATACCTCTCAGGCCGTACCGTCCCGCCCGCAAGCTGCGGCCCCAGCATCTTGACATCCCCAAACCCCATCCCCACAGCCTCAATCTCAAAGCCCAGTAGCAAGGCAGACGCGAAGCCGATTATCTCTGCGAAGGCGAAGTTGCGACCTGGGCAGAGATGGCGCCCGCCGCCGAAGGGTATGTACGCTGCTTTTCGCTTGCGCTCGTCTTCTGCACTTCCCTTGGATGCGGGGAGGAAGCGCTCTGGATTGAAGACGTTGACATCTGCGCCCCAGACACTGTCCTCGTAGTGTGCTACGCCAGCGGGGAGTTGCAGGTCTGTATCCTTTTTGAGAAGATATGTTGTTCCTTCGGGCGTTGTGACGCTTGTGTCTTGGAGGATGCGCCGCATGCTAAGAGTCTGGTTCGCAAGCCGCATCGTCTCGCGATAACAGCTCACCAGCAGAGGCATCTTCTCTTCAAAATCCGCTATATTAAACGTCGCACTCCTTTTCCCATTATTATTCTCCACAACAGCTGCAGCCTCAGCTTCGGCTCGTATTCGCGCGAGAAGATCCGGTCGGTCGAGGATGTACAGTAAAAGCCAGTAAAACGTCGGCACGGCATTAAGCGTCGCCACGTTCGGGAGAATAACCTCAAACTTGCCAATCTCGTACCCCGTGAGTCCATTCTTGCGTAGTGCTCCAGCGCGGTTCCGTACGAGGGCGGAGACGCTGGCGTCGTGGATGTCGTGGTCTTGGGCGTACCATTTGCACGCGATGTCTTGCAGCGTGGAGCGCGCTTTGTAGGCTTTTGGCATTGTAATCGAGGGGAAGAGCGAGAGGAGGAAGTAGGGCACTGATTCTTCGAAAAGCCTGGCTTGTTAGCGATGCGTAGAACCCGGGATGGGGAACGTACCACATGTCTTCAATTAAAGAAGGATCGCGATTGAACGGATCAGTGTCGCCGTAGAGAGAACGCGTTGTAGCGAGGCTCATAACATCGCGACACCAAAGATATAGATTCTCCACGTGTAGTCGTCCATTTGCGACCGTCTCTTTTCCCGCATTGATCGCATCGGCACGTATCGTCGCGCGGTTCAGCTTCGCAGCGATGCTACCCAGGAAATGCACATTCATCTGCTGCAAATGCCTAACCTGAAAGCTCGCATGGATCGCCTCTGTAAATTCATCGTAAACGCCCGGTACTTTAACTTTCGCAAACGTCTCCTGCTTCAGCGCGAATGTCTTTTTCGCATAGTCAAACACAAAGGGCTCGAAGGACGCGGTCTTGTTGCGGAGGAGGGTTTGGAGGAGGGCGGGATCGAAGGCGGCGTAGACTTTGCCGTTGAGCATGGGCAGGGTCGCGATTGGGACGTGAGGGTTCTCATTGCTGCGATTGAGCTGTTAGGGATTGAGGTGAGGGAGAAAGGAGGGAGACGGACTGGATTATTCTGCTGTAATCTGCTTGGTGACGAATTATCCCGATGATGTGTCCTACCCACGGAATCGACGGTTTCACGACGGGCGGTTCACGTGGGTCGATGCGGGGAGTTAGTAGGCGGTTTAGCAGGGCGAACGCCACTACAACCGCTGAAACGGTCGTGCTCAGAATTGTGACATTCGTGCTGCGATAGTCAACGAGACTTGTCAGTAGAGATTGAGAATTCATTGTCGCTGTTGATGTGAGACGATGGAGGGATTTTGGCGGATTTATTTGATGAGCGGTGGATTGTTAATGGTGCTGACTGTATTGGTTCCTGGCTGGCGTCGTTAGTGCTGAGGCCGGGAGATCCGTCTGAAGAGGAATTGGCCAGTCATTGTGTATTCGCTCGCATCAGCATTGTAAGCGCTTTATTTAGGAAATTGAGACTAGTTTAGTGCAGAAGATGTCGTTATTAAGCTATAAAACTGTCAATTTCTAGAAGTCGTGAGGTATAATGGCCAACACTTGAAGCAGCACGTTGTCCGTTGATGCTGCTTCAGTGAAGATGCACTGAAGTTTCCCTGCTGCTGATGGGACCAACGTTCAACTGCCGACAGTACAAAACGTTCCTCTAGCGACGACCAAACGGTACAAACTCAATGTAACACAATTAAATCCATAGTCTCAATTGCCGCGAAACTCAAAGCTTCGCAGCCGGTTTCTCAGCCTTGATCTGCGCCTTCAGAACCCTCCTCAGGATCTTCCCACTCGGACTCTTTGGTATAATATCCAGCACCCTAACACCGCCCTTCAACCATTTATGCCTAGCCTTATGGCTCTCAACATGCTCACAAACAGCCCTCACAACATCCCCATCCTTCAAACCATTCGTTTTCTTGCTCTTAACCATAAACGCTAGAGGGACTTCGCCTGCGCGCTCGTCGACGATGCCTATGACTGCACAGTCATCTACGTACGGATGATCGAGGAGATGCGCCTCCAGTTCAGCGGGGGCAACTTGATGGCCCTAAAAACATCAGCAGCGCTCAAGAAAAAGGGTGGTGGAGGTACCTTGACTTTTATAAGCTCCTTGATTCGATCGACGATGAAGAAATGATCGTTTCCGCGTGGTGATTTCCGCACGAGGACTTCATCGCCTGTCCTCAACCACCGCCCATCATCACGGTGCACAAACGTCTCCGCGTTAGCTTTCTCATTGTGAAGATAGCCCAGCACGACATTCGGCGCTTGCACGTATAATTCGCCTGGTGTTTCGTAGCTTGTGACTTCGGAGCCGTGCTGGTCGATGATCTTGACTTTTGCGCCGGGGAGCAAAGAGCCTGATGAGCCGAGAACGGGATCTGCCTCGCTGGTGTGAAATACCGATGGTGAAGCCTCCGTTAAGCCTGGCAAATTAGTCTTGAACATATACTGGTGCTGGTGAACGTACCGTAGCCTTGGCTGATTCTCCATTTTGGATACAACTCGAGTAGTTTCTGAATGGTTTCGCCTCCCAAGGGCGCAGCACCCGAGAACACAAGCCTCACCGAGTCGAGATTGTATTTCTGGCATTTATCCTGGCTACTCAAAATGTGCACGATGATCGGCGGCACGACGCTGAGTTGCTCAATGCGGAATTTCTGAATAGCCGCGAGCAATTGGTCCAGTTGGAAGCGTTGCAGAACAATGATCTCATCGCCGCGATACTGTGCTATATGGGCGATTACAACAAGTGCGTAGATGTGGCTGAAGGGTAAAAGACCCAAGGCTACCTGCGTGTCGATATTATCCTGGGTGCGGGTTATGGACTCAAAGGTATGGATCATAAGGGTGCATGCGATGACGTTGTAGTGAGAGATCATAACGGCTTTCTAGGCTTGTTAGACAGAACAAAGAAGGGCATGGTATACGTACGGGAAGACCTGATGTACCGCTTGAATAGCACAGATACGCGACTTGTCGTTTTCCCTGTCCTGGCGTCCAAGCTGATAACTCCAACGGCGGTAGAGTCTTACCCTCTGCGATGAGATCTTCAATTGTTTTGAAGGGTTCTTCAGAGGGAGTCTCAGGTAAAGGGAGAAGAAAGATATGCTTCTCAGGAATGCCAACGGCTGAAGCTGCTTTGAGAGCTGTGCTGATAAGAGGAGCGCATGTGAATAGTGCTTTTGCGCCTGATGATCGAAGTTGATGTTCGAGTTCAGAAGCTGAGTGCGCTGAGCTAGCGGGCGTGACGATGCCGTCTACACGGTGAATGGCGTGCGTAACGGGAATGTAATCAATCTAACCAAGTCATCAGAGCTATACACATCTTGTCTATGGGGGAGTTTTACCGTGTTGAGAGCGTAAATCGCCACGACTCTATCCCACGCCGTTCCATCACTCGGATCAAACCCGACATTTTTCGCTAACCCGCGCGCAAGAAAGTCAACACGCCGTGCAACCTCCTCCGCAGTCCACGACGTCCCCGTCACACCACACGTATACGGCCTCTTTGACCCATCAAAGCTCTTCCGCCCTGCTTTTTCAGTATTGATAAAGTCTGCTACGCTGATTGAATCAGGTATATCTGCACGCATTAGTACTTCGTATGGGAGAGCGGGGCGCTAGCAGTACCGGGGAGGTTAGGAACCCACGAGGGTGGATAGAACGTCATTTTTCTGGATATGAGGTGAGATTGGATATTGGGGGAGGTTAGTGATGGGATTGATGGGTTGTTTTATGTTTTTAAGCTATCTTTGGACCGAGGTTTGCCAGTTCAAGTTCCGCGGATCAGATACCGAGCTGTTGGGATGGTATGGGGAGTGGACCAATGAGAGGGGAGGGGATTGAGGAGCGTGGGGAAATCTGGGGAAGACACGTGAGGGATCTTCGTGGGTTTACCCTGGAGATAGGGTTTAGCGACTTTGGTGAATAACCGGCTTTCAGGGGTATAGGATGAATGAATGGCTTTGTATGTAAGAGATACACTTGTGCTGTTTGTATATAGGGCGTGTAATCCATTAGATGCAGGTACAGTCTTGAGAGTTTTGAGATTGAGATACGCGATAAACACAAATTAGGTAGGAACGTACGTTTCCACTTTTAGCTACATACAGAGAGCTTATTATTTTCACAGACTTTATTTTACCTGCAATTTTTCTAGGATACTAAAAGCAAAAGGTCAAAAAGTAGGTTAAAGACAGTATGCTGTTTCATCAAAAAGTAGTTATTGCTGTTGTGTCATATTGTGTGACGGGCAAAAAACGTGGTTCCGCC
>JABEEO010000372.1:0-32592 GCA_013364945.1 Fusarium tupiense
CTGCCGCGCGGCAGCCTCTTCAGCAGATAACGCATGTTTTGAAGGTACTGTCTGATGTTCGCGAGGCTCCTCACGGCTGAGACGCTCCGGTGGCGCTGGTGTCCGAGGCGCACTACTGGGTCCGGGATCCATGGAGGGGCCAGGGTCGTCAGAGAACATTCTCCCAATGCTGGAAAGAGGTTTCTGTATAGTCTTGAGAAGACCAGTGATGGCAGCTTTCTCTTCGCCCGTATACTCATCATTCGAAGTTGAAGTGCGTGGTCCGTCAAGAGAAGGACGAGCAGAAGTTTCTCCGGGAAGAGGCCCAGACTTCTCGTTGAATACTGGCTGCTGGGTGGCTGGCGGTGATTGGGCATGCTTTTCAGCAATTGCTGAGACGGCCTCTTCCACATGCTTCTCAAATTCCTCATCAGTAATCGTTAGAGTAGTTCTATCCATATTTTCAATGAACTGAACAGCACCCATCTATAATATGTTAGATTGTGACTACTTCCGAAGCAAACTAACATACCAACGATGACAAGTAGTAACCTGCTTCACCCCCCAGCTTTTCCTGGTTCCTGAAGCGCAAGATGTATTGCACATTAGACACCAGGTGCTCTGGATTTGATTGCAGTACAACATAAATAAGGAGGGGCATGAAGGAGTCAGCTGAGGAATCAGACTTGTTATGTTTTAATAAACCTGTCGGTCGTCAATATGACTATGCAACTGTAACCATTCAGTAGTCTTACCAAAGATCACCTTGCAGCAGTTCAACACACAAATGATCTTGTCTCGCGGTGCTCTGTAGGATTTTATTTTTAGCAGCTCTGGATCAAGTTAGTAAATACCGACAGTCTGTAATCTTGAACTGACCTTGCTGGGCTAGTTTCAAAAACCGACGTCCACTGTCGCCGACTGGCGGAATGTCCAAGTGTTCTTCCCTCACCCAGCCATAAATGCTCATCTTCTGTCTGACAATGTCATCTCTCTCAACATCCTCTTGATGTTGACCTCGCCTACCGGGGCCAAGAGGTATATCGCCGCCCTTGCGCTTTGGCTTCGCCCCAGGGATTGGTTTAGGCGCTTGGATTGCAGGCGAAAATGTCTGAGTATACAATCTGTTCATGACCAGCTTTTCCATCCCCTCTCGAGCATTATCGAACTCCGCGTCAGATACATCCCTCCAGACCTCGCATTGTGCCATCTTGTTGGCAATAAAGGCCAAAAAATCCCCTATAATCTTGACTTGCTCATGCACCATCCATTGCCGTTTGCCGAACTCAGAGAGGAAAGACTTGAGGTACCTTGCCACAGGATCTGCCTTTTTGTTTCGCAATTGCTCGAGAAACCGGTGGAAATCAAATGGTTGAGTAGGCTCTGGCTCTGGCTCGGGAGGTGGAGGCCGGTGCGACTGCGCTGGCGAGCTTGGAGAAGCAACGCTCATGTTCCGCTCTATCTTAGGGCGTGGCGGTGTTCCATGAACACCATCCTTGGGTGGGACAGGTGGCCCCAGATCCTCGACACGAGTGTTGTTTGGGGTTTCAGCTGGAGGGGAACTCGTGGAGATGTGTAGGCCCTGCATCTGACCAGAGAGCGTAGGCACAAGAGGTTCCAGACTAGACTTTCGAGGAGGATGTTGAACGGGATGACCTAGCATCGGCGAGGCAATCTCAAGTCTGGGACTCATGACTTCTTCTTCGCCAGGACCGCCACCAAACTCGCTAAACTGCTCCATGATGCTCTGGATTTCGGACTGTGAACCGCCTTCATGCTCATCTTCACTTACATATCGTCTCTCATCAAACTCTGCGTCTGATTTAGGAGGGGTAGAATCTCCAGAGACATGGGAACGTGCAGCATTTGAAGGGGTCCGTGAAGGGGGCTGAGAGGTTATTGGGGTCGCAGGCGTGGGGTCAACATAAGTGGATGGCTCGGCGGTGAGGTATTGGGTAGTAGTATCGTTCGACGACGGTAATGCAATAGGTTTGATTTTGCCTGCTGTTGAGGCGCGAGTATTCAGGTAACCGCTAGAAGCTTGATAATCATCGGCAACTTGCTTTTCTTTGAGCCTTTCTGAGGGACCTTGCTCAGCGGCGTCGGCCTCATGGTCGTGTGATGGAACGTCAGCTGCCTGATCACCAAAATCGATCAAACTGTCCCCCTTTCCGGTGTTGTCCCTGGTGCTCGATCCATGGCTATGATTACCAGAGGTTTCAGGCGTCCCTGCCGCAGGGTCCTGGACAGACATCAACTCGACATTGGATTTGTTAGACAACGTCTCGTCTAAGGCCGGCTGGCTAGATGAAGTCGTGGACTGCTCCGGCGGAGACATGCAAAGCTTCTGAAGGTCCGACGGCGAGGTAGCTGTTTTGGAGAATCGGACCCAAGGCGAGAGGTTGACTTGCGTAAGACAAGATAGTGCCCATTCGCTGTTCTACGATGCCAAAGGTAAAGCTAAAGCTGTATCGTGGGTCTTCGGTGAGAGGTGGTCGTCGACGTCGATAAGGTCAATAAAGTTTAGGGCTGGTTGATAACAAATCGCTTCGCAGGTGACCAAATGCCACAAAAAGATTGTCGTTTGGCGATGTTGTCGGGTCAGCGTCTTCGGATACTTGGAGTTCAACAATAGATGCCTCCAGGTAAGGCAAGGTAGGTAGTTAGAGCCAAAGCGTAGGTAACTACAGCAAGCTGGATGGAGCACATGGCAGGACCCCTCATTCCCCATCTTCCAAGCTAGGCTTCCTTCTAGCAACCAGCGCCTCAGCTTTTGGTCAGGCGCACACTTGTTTAGAGCTGCTCCGTGAGGTGGGGCAATTAGTTAGGCATTTCTTTGGGGAGCTTGGCCACGGTTACAGTGTGTCTACAGGGGGCCGCACCTGTGACGTCGCGATACTCCGTAGTTACAGGGGATATGCTTCAGTGTAAGTTCCAAATCCTTCGGACAAACAGCGATCCGACGATCGTCCAGAACTTCCTAAGACTACCTACAGTATCAACAAGAAGGAAAAAGACAAGGACAGAATTAGAGGTAGAGGGGTAAGAGGTACGCCCAAGAGTAAAAATGGGCAAAAGTGGATTTGCTGGAAGGGAGGTTTGAACTCCCGCCTCTTTCGAGAGTGGTGTTAAACTGATTAACTTAAAACCACCGCCTTAGACCACTCGGCCATTCCAGCTCCGAAGAATGTAATAGAAATTTTAGCTACTACAGTCAAATATAGTGTTTGGGATTTCTTTATATCAGCTGAAAGCTGAGCCACCGCCAATCCTCTCACCGAAGGAGTCACCAAACTAAAGGCGTTGCTGTAGGCAGTATGTTATAAATACAAAGCCAAGGGTCTTTTATGGTTCGAGTGGCCACCATATAATGTCTTAATATCCTCGAACAGACACCATCGACCTGAATCGACTTGTCCATAATGTCAACAGCACTTTCAGTCGCTCCCTATCGCCAAGTTCGTGCCTATTACGATGACACCACTATAACAGTATACCAAGCCTACAAAGAATCCATTGCTAAAGCTGCTGTAGATGGGCAGAAGCTCAATGCATCCCCGGATTTTAAGCCAGGTCGAATGACATGGATCAAGCCCAGTTGGACATGGATGATGTACCGCGCCGGATACTCTTACAAAGACCCTGGCCAATCCCGCATCTTGGCTTTGCGAATGAAACATGAGCACTTCATCACCCTCCTTGAACGAGGTGTGCTATCAAGCCACGCCCATAAGCTCAGCCCTGGCGAAAAACGTGAGAAGACGGTGGATGTGAGAATTCAGTGGGATCCTGAGAGGACAGTGAAGCTAGAGGTGCTGCCCTATAGGAGTATTCAAATTGGCATTCCAGGAGCCTTAAGTGAGCAGTGGGCGAATGAATGGATTGTTGAGATTGAGGATGTCACGGATAAGGCACGTGAGCTGAAGGGAGTGATCGATGAGCGGCCAGATATCACCGACGAAGAGCTGCTGGGTATGGATCTGATATTCAAGGAGAGGCCGTTCGAGGTGCCAGAAGCAGTTCATACCAAGCTGGAGATGACAGATATTCCTGTATAGTATCAACAAGCGAAATCCCGGACCAAGTCTGTCTGTCCTCAAAACCAGGTATTAACTTTCCGGCTGTTCTCAATCTCCAAAGTCAGACTATAGAATAAACTCGAATACCTGCTCTCAATTCCAATTTTCGCTGTCACGGTATCTGGAACTCTCCACTCCAGCCTTCGCTGTGTTTTGTCCAAAACTCTTGAAAAGTCCTGCTTTGCAATCCAAGTCTGTTCTTCAAATGCGTACCACGGTGAGAAGTAAAGAGGCATCGTTTGAAACGGGTTTGGGGGCAAGGGCTCTAATCCTATGACCAAGCACTGCATGGAATCTGAGCTGCCTAGGTCAAGCTCTAACACTCCCAGAACGATGGATGCTTGTAATGACCCAAGTGAAGGACCAGGTGCTAGGTCAAAGTTAATCTCATATGATTCTGGCGTGGTGGAAGGACCACTTCGAGCATCGACAAAATATTGCCATGTTGGTGATCGCGAGCGCACTCTGACAACCATCTTACTCTCCTTTGCAAGGCCCTTCATCTCCGGGCGAAATATCACCCCCTTCAAGTATCGCAGATCCGGGGTGCTATGTGGTACGAAGATCTGTCGCGGAATGGCCTCCTGCAAAACATCTTTTTGACCACTTCGTATCATGTTCAAGAGTTCATCGGGAAGAATGATGCTGTTCATCATGGACAACGCTAATATGTCTGGTCGAATTCGCACAAAATGTGAGTTTCTGTCCCACGCTGCCCTCTGAAGGAGGATAGCTGGATTGATGGATGTCTGGCCTCTTCGAAACTCGCAGTTCAAGAAAGCCAAGAAAATCGTCCCCGACGTATCGATTGGGAACGGCGTTAATGGGAGCTCTAAGTCCAGTCCACGGTTTGTCATGGACATGGAACTTCCTGATCTAAGAGACAGGTATTTGGATCTCTGAGGCACCATGCCATTGAGATCTTTTGAGGTCTGGCCGAGATCGAAAGCTGAAGGGCTGTTTGCAAGAAGGCTCCAATACGTCTTTCCTTCGACCCGATATCGAGGCTGCCGCCAAGCAAAAATTGACTCATCATCGGTAGATTTGAGAATCTCTTCTTGTAACCGCTTGAAAGCTTTGACTTGGCCTTCCCCATAGAGCAAAGGCATGTTAATATCGAATATGCCC
The DNA here is from genome assembly GCA_013364945.1 of Fusarium tupiense. Classification (NCBI taxonomy): domain Eukaryota; kingdom Fungi; phylum Ascomycota; class Sordariomycetes; order Hypocreales; family Nectriaceae; genus Fusarium; species Fusarium tupiense. The sequence continues at coordinate 5,187 of JABEEO010000372.1, forward strand.
AGCAGGCAATAAGCGATGTCTTCTGGCCTCGTTGTTTCGCGCCCAGCAGCCCAGAACATCTTCTGAGCGACAGAACACTCACCAAGCTGACGTTGCCTGATCTCAACCATGTGATGTGTTGCGTCGAGAAGCTCATAATTAATCCCAGTGACACTCTTTATGTCTTCTTTGAGCTCAGCTCTGCTACCCAGTCGCTGCCAGCCTCGTCCGTAAAAAATGACCTTTCCCGGTGCGATGAGCTCTTGAAGTGTCCAGCCTCTGGTAAACCAACGACTGGTTACAAATGTATTTCTCCGTTCCTCTTCAGACTCTGAGGGGGGAACGTCTTCAAGAAAGGCGATACAGATGGTCGATTCAGCATACCAACGAAACATCGAGTTGATAGCTTCCGAAAGCTCGGCACTGCTACTTTTATCGATACAGCAAGTATCTATCCATAAATAGTCCAACTTGAAAGAGCGTGCCATTCTGCAGCTCTCGCGTAGCTTACTATAACGTTCAAGATGAAGCGCTTCCTCAGGAGCACCTGAAGCAACATCTTTGAAAGTGACCTCATCATCGCCCCAGACGTGGGATAGGATGGCATATCGACGTGATCCGCCAGGATAAAACTCAAGTTGGAGAGTATGTGTGTTTATGAGTCTCATGCTGAGCTGTATCTTTGAGGGAAAACTGGTGATTGTCTTGAGTTGCTCATCTCATGTCAGCTCTTGAGCTTGAAGGCTCCAGGGTTCTTGAGAGTAGTGAGGACAAGTGCGAATAACCCCGAAGAACAAATACTCTCAAGTTAAATACGAGATTGTCAGAGAATAACTACGAATCTAAAATTTGAACAATATTCACCATCGAAGGGTCATTCCCAAGGTAGAACTAATTGATTGATGAGGGAAGTCATCACAAACGAACTAAGGTACAGTGTGATTTTATTAGAAATTCGCACTGTACACTTAAATACATTTCGGAATTAAAGGTGCAATATCTATTCTTCGATTAATGTTTCATTAATTTCATTACCCGACCCTTCTTTTATTCCCATTTTAACCATTGACAACGGTACCGCCATTGCAATGGATGGTCTGTCCACTAACACACGAGCTGTCACTCGATGCCAGGAAGACCACGCAAGTAGCAATCTCTGATGCCTGAGCAGGTCGTCCCATGGGGCTTGTGAACTGCTTTTGCGCTTCGTCGTCCATAGTGGCGGGAATGAGAGGTGTCCAAACTATGCATTGTTAGTCGTGGTACACATTGGTGAGATCAGCTTAACATACCGGGTCCAGGAGCGACAGCATTAACACGAATGCCCTTACTGACATATTGATTGCTGAGACCGCGTGTGAATGAAACAATCGCACCCTTTGTGGATGTATAATCGAGGAGATCAGGGCGACCGATGTAGGCGTTGATGGAAGCATTGTTGATAATAGTTGCTCCGGCCTTCATGTGAGGGAGGGAGTATTTGGAGATATAGAAGAAGGAGTGGATGTTGATGTTGAAGGTATGTATCCATTGCTCCTCAGGGAGGTCTTTGATATCCTGGACCATCATCTGGTCTGGATCGATTGTCAGATTTGCTCGATATGCTCGATACTGTCAGCTAAACTTACAAGCTGCATTGTTGAATAGAATGTCAATTCCGTTCATTTTCTCCACGGCAAAGTCAACGAGTTTCTTGCAGTTCTCTTGCTTCGAGAGGTCAAGAGAGATGAGATGGACCTTGGCACCCTCGTTCTCAACCTGCTTCTTGGTGTCCTGAGCATCCTTCTCCTCCTCCGGTAAATAGGCGATGACAATGTCCGAAACGCCCTCCCGGCCGAACAGAAGAGCAGAAGCAGCACCAATGCCACTGTCGCCTCCGGTGATCAGTGCCTTTTTTCCTTTGAGCTTTCCAGAGCCTTGGTATGTCCTCGAATTGCCGCCGGCCTCAGGTAATTCGTCACGAGTGGCTTTGGGGTTGGGCATCTCCCTCTCAGTACCAGGGAAGTCCTGGTGAGAGACGGGAATATCCTTCTCTAATTCTTGGTCAGTTGCTATGTCGTTGAATTGTAGAGAGTGGTGAGGAAGAATCCACCATTCTTGAAGTTTTGAGTCGTCATTTTAGTGGCTGGATTACAGTCAATTGTGCAATTAACTTCTCGGGCTGGAGGAATTGAAAATTGTTTCTAAATTGCTCGGAAGAGCCTCCTCTTTTTAATGCTCGTCGTACAAGAACACACGGAGCATTCAATCCGAATCATGATGAAGATCGATCGATGACGACACTACAGTCAGGGTTGAACATTTCTTCGTCACATTAACGGGGCCAGCCAAGCAAGAATGGGCATCCATGCCGGCATCTCTTTCTTTAATCTGGCGTTTGACTTTTCATCATGTGGGAGCTCCTCTATCAGTTGATAGAGAGATCGAGCTATCGACCAATCGTCGTGGTCGTACGCTGGTTTATGACGGCGGAAACTGGCACGATGTTTATGACCCTTTCGCTATCTTTTCGCAAATATGACGATCTTTTTTGATTAAAAGAGGGGCGCATATTTACGGTACCTTGTTCAAAAACCCAATGTCGATGAGATTGCTGTGACGTACAAAGCTGCAAACAATGGTACTTTCGACCGGCCGCCGACGGCTTTCATCCGTTCGGCACTGTCCGGAGCGGCCCCACTGTGCCGGCCCGTCGCCTAATCGCGACGCTCCTCACCAGGGGTTCCCATCGTTGTACGTGGTACGGATGCATGGCGGAGCATCCATTTCCCCTCCTATCTACGCACCTACGGATTGGCACTTTCCGTTGAGATACCGAAAAGGTGGTCAACCGAACATAGCTAAAGCAAACCAAGCTTGAGCATCCGTAGCGCTGGCCGGGTCGTTAAACATAGTAGTATGATTTGAGCCACACAAGACAGCAGGTTACTGCAAGGTGAATAGTGGGAAGCAAAACTGAATAAACCGTCTAAGCCAAAGAATATTCCGTACATAGCGTGCCTATGGACAGTGTACGCGTAGTCTTGATCATCATCTCGTGCTGATCTTCTCTTTTGCCCATACAACTATAATGCTCATCTTTCAAATACAATGCCATTCCAGACTCAATCAATAAAAATTCCTAGGACGCCAGGTTCCGTGTCGTGCTCTGCTCGCCGATCGGTAGTACTGTTACAGAGCGATCGCGCCTCGACGGCTTTCTCGGGTATGGAGGAATCCTTGGAAGCCACAAAAGACGAAGAATGCCTATTTCTGTCAGCAAGATGCGGGGTTGGGTTCGGGCCACGCATGGCCAATGTGTCTGATCGTGGAAGGACGTACAACGTAGACGAGGACGGCGATGAAGATGGTGTCTGAAACTGCCTTGCCATCTTCGGGATCATTTACGCCACCCGTGAATTCTTCATGGTTGCTTCGGTAGAGACCTGCGAGGGCGCTGAGGATGACAATGGCGAAAACGGAGAGAACGGTGCTGGAAGTTTCATGTTAGCTTCATCATGATAAAGTCAAGGCAGTTCAAAGGAATTGGCGAACCAGGACCACGCGTTGAAGGCGCTGACGACGGGCTTCATGATGGGCGTATATGGAAAGAGGACAAGTACGGTTGGCCAATCGGTGTATCGCTATGGGTGTGGTGGTGGTGATGGATTGTTGTTCGCGACGTTGATACTGGGGAGCAGCTATAGCTCCGTTGCTGTTGGTGGTAATGCGTCAATGTGTCGCCGTTTAGCTCCTTTCCTGCCTAAGCAACAAGGCTGAGAACGAGCCACTGCCAAGCACCGCCACATGTTGAATGCGCCACTACCAGCTAGATCTTGAATCTTGACAGGACGGGCTAGGCACGCCTTGATATTTCCGGTGCCTGGGTGGGAAGTATTATTGTAAGATAGATGCCTCCGTGATTTGTTCTATGTTGTTTTTCTCTAATTTGTTTTGGTGCTGGCTAGGCACACGGTTGAGCAAGTGCTAACCAAAATCCCCATAAATCAATATTTACCTTGAGGTGCTTACTTACACGGATGGTCTAGGTTGTGAACATTGCGAAATCCGAAAGAATAGTTGACTGATCTTCCTCAAGCCGGAATTCGGGCTCAGAAGTGTAACATCGAAATTGAGCTACTACCTTGGCTAACGAGAGGCAACCACAATTATGCCGTGCAGTTTGAACACTTCTGAAACCCGAGATACAATCAAAAAGGTGTGTGGTCTAGCCATGACCACTAAAACTGCGTAACTATTTCTCTGTTGTTCTTGATCATGGAGGTTAATTGGACTGTCTCGTGGTAGTGTAGGTAATAAGCATTGGATGGCGGTTACTAACGTTGGGGCCTACCAAACAGGTTAAGCCTCTGACTACCTAGGTACCTCACTAGTAGTGCTTCGTATAGCAGAAATGTACCTATTGGTGTGTTGGAGGACCTTGGCATTTGAGCTCTGTGCTTCACGGTCCAATAGCTCCAGGCACACATCTGCCCAGAGCTTAACACGAAACGAAACGAAACAATATAAAACATGCAAGCGCCATGTTTATGATCGCCAAACTACGGTACTAATCAAGAGAGCTACATGGAGGGTGCGATTCCGTCGGATGACGGCCTTGTCAGAGTCTTTAGATAAGTGGCCCTAATGAGGCAATACCAAGGCTCGGAAGTTGAAAGCATCTCATTAAAAGGAAATTTGTGATGCCATCATTACGCACACGCTTTGCTTGTTGTGTAACAGGGACACAAGCAGCAAGATCCCAAGCCTGGACTTAGTAAGATGGATGTTGCTTTTAGACGCCGTGTGAGGTTACGCAGCCCTCCTCCCTTGTTGCTTGTTGGCTGTCTGTCGCCTGTCAGCGATGCACCACCCTTAGCACCCCTCCTGGCAAACACGGGGTTCCGTGTGCCGAAGAGCTTTGAGAGGGCTTGAAATGTCCGCTGATACCCCATGCTGTGCTTGGCCGTCATAGCCGTTGAATCAAAAGGTGAACAAACGCATGGCGCCGTGTCCGTTGAAACAAGCAAAGCCCAAGCCACGTCGCTCGTGAATACGGGCTGTCCCCTGTGGCCACCAATCGTTGGACAGATATCTCGGCACAGGGAGACTATTGCTTGCTCCCGGGCCTAGAATGGATCGTCTCTCCCCCCGCGTTATTTGCTAGGCAATTCATTCGTTGGGAATGGAGGTAAAGAGCCTCTTTTTGGTTGTTACTTGCCGCACAAATTCAGGCCAGGCTTTGCCCAACACGGAATGGGGACTTTAGCATTTCCTCGTTTATGCGGCTTGTAGCCTTGTACTGAGAGCTGTTTACGTTTTGGCCAATCCATGTTCATTTATTCCTCTGGGATTATCACATAGTGATGACGCTCTTGGCAAGCTTCAGCGCCCACGCTATATATAGCTCCGGCTGCCACTGCCACTGTCATTGTCACTGCCGTTCATCATCTCATCTCAACCTACCTAACTAAGCCTGGATCCGCTGATTCACTTTTGAGCAAGTCTCAGCACCTAAGTAATTCTGTCGGGCCCTAGTGGTCATTTCATTTCACTCGCTCGTATTCTTTTAATATCGAGATCCTTAGTACCTTACTTCGCCTCGACGGTCTTTAGTCGCACCTGCTTTGCTTGCCTTACACACAGCATTGCCTACAACAAAAATTGCACAGCTTTGCAATCTCACTCAAAATGCGCACTCAAGCTATCGTGGCCGTCCTGTTCTCGGCGCTTGCCGGACAGGTTGTTGGCCAGGATGACTCTCACGATGCTCCCAGAGTCAACGACAACCCTATTGGTGTCAAATACAAGGCTACCCTTCCCAAGGAGCGTTTCTTCAAAGATGCCGCAATCGACGGCAACGTCAAGGGGTTTATCGAGGCTGAAGCTCCGAGTGATGGACACGGCGTCCAGTTCAAGGTCCAGTTCAGCAACCTTCCCAAGGAGGGAGGTCCCTTCAGTAATTGTTCGACTATCGCTCAGCCAGACTGTAGCTGACTTTGCCATAGCATACCACATCCACGTTGAACCTGTTCCCGAGAATGGCAACTGTACCGCCACTCTCGCCCATCTCGACCCTTTCGCTCGTGGCGAGGAGCCTCCCTGTGACCCTGAGAAACCTGCCTCTTGTCAGGTTGGAGACAACAGTGGAAAGCATGGAAAGATCACCAGCGACCCTTTCACAGCCGACTACATCGACTATTATGCCTCTACCAAAGAAGGCATCGGGGCCTACTTTGGCAACCGGTCCTTTGTTCTTCATTATGCCAACAAGACCCGTCTGACATGCGCCAACTTTGTTAACCTGAACCCAGGTGTTATCGACGGGAACTACACTGTCCCAGCTTACCTCCCTACTCCGACTGAGACTGTCAACCCTGAGACGAACACTCCTACTCCATCAAGCACAGGCACTAGCACTGGCGGCAAGCCTATTTCTACTGAGACTAGCGTTGTTAGCCCCAACGGTGCCTCGTCTGCTACGCTCCCGATCAACCTTGCCCTAGCTGGTGTCTTTGCATTCATTCTTGCGATGTGAGGGGAGTTAATGATGAAACTGTACTTGATGCGAGGGGCGATTTCAGTTCAGTTCGTGAAGAAAAACTTGAAGGTTTCTGTCTTGTCTGGAAGCAGATTGCTGTTCCCTTGAACAAAGCTTGATTGATAGGAGCTGCAGGGTGTTCTAGTTTGTTGACAAGCAGACATAATAAAAAAGAATCCTATTTGAAATCTGCCTTTTACGACTGTGGCGCATGTCTAGGTGAAAACCAATGCAAGTCGGCCGTTAGGGGTATTAGGTCGGTAACCAGTAGTATACAGCGCAGCTATGCTCGTTATCACTGGCCTATTGAGTTAGGCATTGTTTCTTGTGGATGTCATGGAGTTGATACTATCAAGGTACGTACAAGAAGAAATGCTGAACCAGTTCTTAAATGGAAGTCTCGGAGGCTCTCATTCCATTCCCTTAGTTTGATAGGGACCTTTGTAAAACCCCTTGACCTTTCACTAAGTGTTATCAGATTCGGTTGAGAGAAAGCTTACGGTAGCTGTACTTTTCTATCGAAGTTATCAATTCATTTATCCAGGGCTTTCAATACTCAAGGACGAAGCATGCTTCATAAAAAGATGTGATAATGAGGCATTAATATCAAATTTAAGCACTATTTCTTGTTTCTTCGTTGGGTAGTGGTATGAGTCAATTGTTGTAGAAGATTCCGGACTCTCTCCTACCCCTGCTCGCATCGAGACTGGGATTGCGCGCATCATTTGGAGTGGCCTTGAAGATCAAGAACATTAGACCTTGATATAGGGTGTCAAAATAAACTCTGCAAATGGTATCCCATACTTGGCCCAAGTTACCTAAGTCCTTTTGTCACTTGGGATCGAGGGGTCGAGTTTTCTTCCCCCCCGAGGCATGGATCTCCTGCATTCTATTTTAGTGCACCTCTGCCCCCAAATCATCGTTCTCGAGGCCCGGCCCTAGCGCACGTAAGAATCATTAGAGCTGACCAGCCAAGCCAAAGGATTTTAGCTGCATCCATCTCTTCTTTCAGCTGGAACACAGGCTGTTCAGCTCATCAACATGCAAAGCATCAGTCAACATTCAAGCAAGGTGCAAGGTTCTCAACCTTTGAGAAGTCAAGCAGCTTCTGGCTGAAGAGTCTTCAGACCCTTGTTACTGTAATCAGCATTACTTCCTTGATTTGGCCTTGGATAGCTGACTATATTCAGTTCGGGAATGTTCTATCACATGGAAAGGTTCAGAAAGAGAAACTGCCCTAGCTTGGACGTGCAGATACAGATGCAGGCCAAGCCGAGGAACCGGGCTGATCAGATCAGAGTTGTGTCATATATTGATTCTGGTTGGTGAGCGGCTGTGAGCCAGGTGGTGACTTGTCCCCGGATATCCCTTGACCATGGTTCCTTGCTTGCAAAGTCAATTAAAGTACTTGTTGACCGATCTCGATGGTTCTTATCGTTGATGAACAATTGTTTATCTTCCGAGACTGTCCCATCTTCCGTAAATACTCGGGAAAGTCTTTCTCCCTTCCCAAACACAACTGCTAGTCAATCAACTGCCTCTATGGCCCCCTCAGTCATGGTGCGTCAGCTTTGTAATCCACAGCCACCAATCTGTCGATCTTGGGAATGAGACTGACTATGTGCTCAGGCAGACACAAATACAGCGCTCGAACATCGTTCAGAGCGAAATATACGTTCTCCAGATATGGACTACAACTCATCGGTTGAGGATTTCCGAGAATACGAGTATCCCAACATGGCACAAGGTGTGCCAGTCTCACTCCTTGGGTCTTCATCCCCAGATCCGCTGACGCTTACTTACAGGGGCTTATCTTGATCATGGAGGAGCTACCATATATGCGCGATCACTTATAACCGGCTTCTCCCAAGCAATGATTGGTAACCTCTGGGGCAATCCGCACTCAGAGAATCTCCCGGCAAAGCTGTCGGGTGATATGGTGGATAATATCCGTGCAAAAGCTCTTGATTTCGTTGGTGCTGATCCAAACTATTTCGACCTGGTCTTCGTCGCCAATGCCACGGCTGCTATCAAGCTAGTTGCTGACGCGTTTCGGGACATCGGAGAGAAGACCCCTACCAAAGGTTTCTGGTATGGATGTCACAAGGAAGCCCACACGAGTATTATCGGGGTTCGCGCACTTACGTCAGGGGACTATCATTGTTTCGAAGATGATGAGAGTGTTGAAGAATGGATCTCGCGGCCTTTCAGCTGCCAGTCCCGAAGAGGAAAATCGACCAGTCTGGGCTTGTTCGCATATCCAGGCCAGTCCAATCTAAGTGGACGCCGGTTGCCACAGGACTGGTCGAAAAGAATACGGCAACACCCTCAGCTTCGAAATGTTTATACCCTTTTCGATGCTGCGGCTCTCGCTATGACTAGCTCCCTCAGCTCCCTGTTCCACGATCCGATGGATGCACCCGACTTCACTTGCCTTTCGTTTTACAAGATATTTGGCTTCCCTGATTTGGGAGCATTGGTTGTCAGGAGGGCATCAGGACATATACTGAACTTGAGGAGATACTTTGGCGGAGGAACAATTGCTCAGTTATCCCCCTCAAAAGATTCCCGGGTTATGAAGAAAGTTCCCGGGCTGGGGGATATGCACAAAATATGGGATATACATGAAGGTGTCGAGGATGGCACACTGCCATTTCACAGTATCTTGGCGCTTGGAGTAGCCATTGATACACACCTAAGGCTTTATGGCTCAATGGTGAGTCGTCATGGCACTTTAAAATTGAGCTTAACTGACAATTGGTCCAGGATATGATATCCCGTCATTGCTGTTATCTCGCTCGCTACTTATACCAGCGTCTCGTGGAACTGAAGCACCGAAACGGATCTCCGTTGATCGAGCTATATGTTGATAGCCCATTCATGTATGGCGATCCCTCACTTCAAGGGCCAACTTTTGCCTTCAGCATTATGAAAGAAGATGGCCAATATATCCCCTGGACGGAGGTAGAGAAGCTTGCCAATAGTGCTGGAGTATACATACGAGCAGGAGGTAAGGACTTCATCTAGATTCGTGTCAACATTGCTGACGATTATGCTTCAGGCGTTTGCTGCCCTGGTGGTGTCGCTAAAGCCTTGGACTATGAGGACTGGGAATGGGACAGGATCTTCTCAAGCGGACACGCCTGTGGTTCGAGTGAGATGGCAGTCATACATAATAAGCCAACAGGGTAAGTTTCACCATACCTTTCTTTAATCATGGAATTCGTCAACTGACAGGGGCAGAATCGTTCGCGCAAGTCTCGGTCCCATGACGACGAAGCGAGATATACAGGCCTTAATATCATTTCTTTCCAACGAGTTCCTCACAAAAAGCGCACCAATACCACGATTACTCGGAACAGTAAAGGATTTACCGCTACGGGAGAAGTTCCCCTATCTCACATCCGAAAAGGAATTTAGTGAGCGCGACCTTGTTTATGAGCATTAACGGATGTGTTGGAAGAGCTTGATGCTTATTTGAATTTTCATGAGGAATTAGCTAAAGAGTTCTGTGTGCATCAGGGAGCATTGTGTGAATGGGGATGGTTTTTGTGTATTTGTCCACACAAGCCGCTGGGGATAGGTCTCAAAAGGGAATATTTATAGTCACATACTACACCTTAATCACTTCCTAATCTACCTAGGTTGATGATTTATATTTCCGAGAAATAAAAAAGAACACATGTTGGCCGTGCTGACTTCATTTATCCAATAGTCACAGAATTGTAGCGAAGTTCCGTTTTTGTAATTGCTTTCATCTCCTCGCTAGGATAACACATTCGTGGAACAAGAGCTTTTAAAGAAAAGACGATCAGACAAGACCTAACCAAAAGATTTCTGGGCATGACCTTTCGCGAGGAAGACAGCCTAATAATGACACTTAAGTACTAACTGGCACACTCACTTGTAAGAGATCTCAGATCTACCTTATATTTTCAATTTGACTAAGGAAATGTAGCTTCCATCCCAGATTGCTGTTGGTTGTACCTTCGCTTATCGATGAAGCACCTTCCCCAGCGACTTCACAGCTCTGCCTTCACGTGATTTGCATCATATCCAAACCACCTCTACTTTTCTACAGAAAAACATGCCGATTGCCTGCGTTCGAGCACAATAGCAGTCCGACGATTTTATTGTTTTTGGACCACAAAATCCTTATCTCAGAGCTTTCTCCCAGCCAACATCAATATAGTCGGAATTTCTTAGCCTTTTCCTCGTCCCTCATGCAATCGCCGCAACTGGATTCTTTACACTTACCCCACGTCTTCCATACCAGAATACACCCTTGATCGATCTACACATTGCGGTCTGCGATCAAGCCGGTTCGAGGGTCCCCAGATTTTATACCAGCGCACAAGGCATCTGCTCGCGCTCTTCGCCTACGCCGCGATTTCAGTACCAAAAATGGCAAAGAAAAAAGGCAGCCAAAGTCCTGGTGGTGAGGGGCAGAATGCGACCCTGGACAACGCTTCGCAAACGCATCCACAAACCTCGAATACTATGGACACAAACGGAGGGGGTCAAGAGAAAAAACCAAAGAAGTCCAAGGATGGTTCTTCTTCCTCGTCCTCGTCTTTCCAGACCATTAATATTTGCCGGAACAAGTAGGTTTGGTTATGCGCCGCTGATTTTCTTGCAAAGTGGCCATTTGCGATCCATTCGATTACGGCGTTGACGCTTTACCTTAGGCATTGGCGATACATATCCGCTTTCCACGGTCCGTGGCTCCAAATGCCTATCGAGATCCTCGAAACAATTGCCAACATCAACTACAATACCCCCCGGCCGTGCCCTATTGACCCTGCCGTCCTCTATGACCTACTGAAGATTCGCCGTCTCGTCGACGAAGCCACCAATCTTGCCGTGAGAGCTGCTAGTGACATTGCCTCACCCGTGTTGACTAACGTCCATGGTGGGCTACCCGGCGCATCTCCTATGTCTGTGTTGGGAATGACGGGGCCAGGACATGGGACAAAGTTGAGCCGTGAGCGCAAGTTTCGGATGAGAGAGCAGGCAAGCCAGAAGCTTAGCCGTGCATACCATCTAGATGAAATTGCTTGCAGCGTTGCAACAATGCAGGGTGCTTCACCGATTGACGAGATCGGGGCGCTGGTGCTGTTGCGTAACCCACAGGATCCAGATGCCAAATATGTACATTTCTTTCATGAGAAAATACCTTCGCGTCAGTTGGCAGAGTCTACTAGTCTCCAGCCCTTGATAGACATCATATCAGAGAGGCCCAACGAGGGCGAAGCCCTCCGAACGCGTGCAATCGTCAAAACTTTCAAGGAGGATTTTGAAGGCGCAGCTCACGACTTGACGGCCGCTCTCACAGTGTGCCGAATACATCAACAGCCCCATCGACTCAGTGGCGACGAACTAGAGTCCCAGTATTCACATCGGGGTAGACGATGGCGTCAGGACATCATCCCATCTGAGAAAGAGCAACCGAGTGGTTTGGAATCTCAACTGCTATTCCTCCGTGGCGCGGCGTATCTATCAGTGGCATGTCAGCATATCGAAGATGGCATCCCGACAAGTCAGAGCCAGAGTAGGCATCCCGATTCGCATAGCCCAGACGACGCCTTTGATCCAGAAGTCAGTGGCCGCAAGTCGCCAGAGATCGAAGAAAAGTCTCTCCGTGAACAGACCGAAGCGCGGAAGCTTGTCAAGAAGTACGCAAGACTGGCGATTCGAGACCTTCTCACCTTCATGTCACATTTTGAGTACGCGCCCAACTTGCCATCCTCCCTCGCAAAGGACTTTAATGATCGAGTTAATTCCTCCGCAAAAGGCAGCCGCCATCCTCGCCCTTCTGAGGCCACATCCTCTCTCGAGCCACATACCACTTACGCCATTTCGGAACTCTTCGCCGCCGTCCCCCCTTCAGATCTCCCTCCATATCCTAGCCAAGAGGTGACAAACTCAAATGGCAAAACACCGCTTTTTGATATGCCCCAGACATGCGAATGGTCGACCTACCACCCCCTTATGGCCGACGCCCTTCACTCCCTTCTCCTTTGCCACTGCCTAGCCCAAACTTCGACCAAGGAGCTTCAACGCCACACCTACATGGCGGCAAGGCTGATCCGTATCGCCGATGGCTATCCGGTCTTCCAACCTAGTCGCTCTGCTGCTCGGTCGGACTGGGTCGAAATTCTCCGCCGCGCCGACGATAACTGGCTACAGCTCAGCGCCTCCTGGGAGACCTTGTGCATACCTGCGCCCCTCCCGTTCTTATACGATACCCTCCCCCAGAATGCCACAAAAATGCACATCGGTACTACTCGCAAGGAAGCCGCCGCCGCCGCCGCATCTCTGATCAATGGTGGACCTGACAACGCTAGACCAGCCGTACCGAGTGAGGCAGACAAGCAGCGACAGCTCAAACGGGAACACAACCAGCGAGTCTACGAAGCCCTTAATGATGAGCGAGTCTGTGATGATGCTACCTTCCGTGCGTCCCTTATGGCTAGAGAGAAGCGCGATGAGAGAGAACGTGCAGCAACAGCCGCTGCTGCCAACGGCTCTTCATCCAATGCAACATCTACTAACAATTCAGGTCCCAAGGGATGGTCTGACGAAGATAGCAACGACTATCCCCTTTGCAGTGTGAGGGCTAGCCTTATCGGACAGTGGGTAGAGAAAGTACCCCCCGTCACTGGCACCACGCGACGCAAGAAGCGTACCAAGAAGCCTGTCAGCAGGGCAAGTGAGGCTATTCCTCTAGAGAAGATGAGCCTTAAAGATGGAAAATCAACTGGGCCGTTATAACGACCCTTTGCTAACCCCCTATTTATTTGGTTGACACTTCTTGCCACTCAGTTGGCATATTGCCTGCCCCTGTTCGCGGGAGCCTTATATGATGAAGAGTAAGCTTGATATCTGAAAGATAATTTTTTTGTGTACTTCACTAAGTGGTCTCGGGGCGGGACTTTTCATGACCAATGGATTTCATACAGTATAAATCAAGACTCAAAACAGGAGCAGGTCTATAATTCAAGCGTCCTTCCGCAGACAATGTCTAATGCTTTATAACCAAGAAACGCCGCCCATGCTTACATATCCTGTGAAACCAAACCATTGCCTAAATTCATTCTATCCTATCTTATATTTAGCAATAATCTTAATACCACCTGTTAGCTATGTTCCCCCCGTTGAGGAACGCATCAATGTCTCCCATCCCCTCGGTCTCAAGCACATTCATCAACTCAAGCTGCTGAGACTGTGTAAGGCTACCCTGCCTAGCAAAGCCATAGTCAAACTGAGGAGGGGCATTCCCGCCTTGAATATTCTGTAGCCCAAGACCAGAGCCTGACATATCGCCATAGTTCCCAGGATTCGCCATGGAATCGTTGAAGAAACTGTTGCTCATGTTGTTAAAAGCGTACGGGGAAATAAATGGAGCAGGAGGTGAGAACCAATCGCCAATACCGCTTGGGGTTGGTAGAGGCCTTTGTGTAGGTGCAGCCTGTGAGTTTTGAGGCACAACAAACGTGGGCCCACGCTGAGATTGTTCAATCTTGATAGGAGGGGACATGTTCGTCTGCACGGGCATCAGAGATACTCCAGCTGGCGAAGCATGCTGCATAATAGGTGTAGGATGGGCTGTCAGGGTGTTTGAGGGCGATAAAGTGTTGCTAGGGGTTGGTGTTGTCATATTGCCGGTGGGGATGCTGTCGGGAGGAGTTGGCAATTGCTCTGACATGTGATCCGGAGGCGATGTCATATGTTGCTCAGGGGTCGTGGTGGCTGGCGGTGTTGGGTCATCCATCATGGTCTCGCCAGGCTGCATAAAGTCGGGTGGGAAGTATGAGAATCTTCGCCCTGTAGGTTCATTGCTCGCAGGGTTGAAGAAGATAGAGTTAGACCTGAAGCTCGGCTGCGGGGGAGGGAAGTTGGGATCGAAGGCGTAAGCATTCATGGCCTCTGGTGGTGAGTTGAATACGTGATTGAACTGAGGTGGGTTCTGATACGGGGCCTGGACTTGTTGAAGGTTCTGGAAGGCTTCGGGCGAGTTGGGGTCCGCGAAGGAAGGGGGCGTGGTGAAGAAACCGGCTGCCTGTCCCGTAATTGGGCGTTCATCGTAGCCTTGTAAACAAGCTTTCGAGAAAATGGAGTAAAGTTGCGAGGCGGATGCGGTCCCGGGCCATCTTTCTGTACAACGATCCAAAACCTCCATAGAAGTCTGAACGAGGGTTTCAACCTCATGACGGGGATGCGTTCGGCGCACCTCTGGATACGAAACCGTCCATAACAGTGTGTTGAGGGACATGTTCACGGTAAGAAGGAAAACCCATGTGAGATCTGCGCCACTTCCCATCTGCTTGGCATTGAGCTGGATGATGTACGCTGCGCTCTCGTAACAAATCGCCGCGGCACGAGGTGATGGCTTTGGGATCTGCGGAGAGGGTCTATACATGAATATCCTCATCTGGTGATACCTGCCGGTGAACCTATCGGATCGCATTAGACACAGAGAGCAATAAAATGGAGGGGGACATACCAAGGCTTGCACCAATCGGGGCTTGTGGGAGATGCATCTAGCCATTCTTTGTTCATCTTCTCAATCCTTGCAAACCAAGGGTGCGAGTCGTTCTTTGGTTCATCCTTCTTCTTCTCATACAAAGCCCTTCGGATCTCGGCCTGGCACATTCTCATTCTGTAGAAATGAATGGCAACAAGTTTACGCTCACTGGGAGGGCCTGGCTGGATGCCCTGGTCAGTGATGTTGTCGTCGTCGACTGCTGCGAAAAATTCGACGTCTAGTCGGTCGTCGCCTGTCGCAAAATTGTTGGGCCTACCCATACTGTGCGCCAAGCCATATTCCATCGCGGCGACAGTCCAGATGATCCGCCTCCTCATATCGATTGTTTTGGCATCCATGTTGTACCCTGTAGAAATAGTCTTCTCGCTCGCTAGTCCTTCCTGTTGGCATATTCTAGCTGCCAGGCCGATCACATAGTAGATCGGCGTCCTTGTAGGGGTGAGAAGCGAATATTCTCCGAGAAGCACAAGACATTGCAATGTCTTGAGATCCTTGGGGCGGACAACGTCTTCGAACAATTGCATTGCTGCCAAGTAGTAGCTGTCTGCCAAACCAGCGTACTGGGTGTCAAGCTTTTGTAAGCTGATGGCTACAAGCATTCTAACAATAAAAAGCCGATACGGATCAGTGTCGTTATTGTAGACCGCATCCAAATCCTGTAGAAGATCCTTTTCGTGAAGAACAGGCCAGAAGAGTTGAGCTTTCATAAGTTAGCATTTCCAATGGAGTAGCTCAGATCAGGATTTAGGTTTACCTTTCTGGTTAAAGATCTCCAGTAACTTATCTGCAACGGCTCTTGTTGGCAAACTCTCGGCTGGATGCTGGCTAATCATGGGGTAACTCTTTCTCCTTGCCGAAGGCCCCGTCATTTGTATGGACTGCATACGAGCTTGTCTGGCGCGGACACTGGGAATGAGGTCGGAGATGCGTTTGGAATCCGTGTATCTCTTCGCTTGCTCCATAAGAAGGCGTGTCATTGCAATACCGCTACTGGGTCCTAGGTATCGCGGGGTCTCATCGCCACCATTCAGACGAACCATTCCGCCGGGCCGTACCATATCCTCATTACTTGTAGGATACTCATTTTCGTCATCGGTATATTGGCTAAGCTCGGCCTCGAGTTGCCTGACTTTGTCTTGTAGCCTAATAACATAATGCCTGTTGATCTTGCGACCTTTGGCTGCATCGAGGTATTCGCAAGTCGATCCGGACCTTTCACATGGCAAACAGCGGGGCAAAGTTGGATCACATCGAGTTTTCCTCTATGTAGGAATACATTAGCAGTAGCTCAGTATAGATAGAGTTGCACCAAGAGGATATGTACCTGTCGGCAACGGCAGCAAGCAGTCAGAGTGTGGGCAATGCGGTGACTCGAGCCGTCGCCATCCGAAGTTTCGTCGGTCTGCTGTACAGGTTTCCTGAAGGCCGGCGGAGGTGGCGGCTGCTGCTGCTGGAACTGGACCATATGGTGTTGAGGGTGACCCATGAAGACGGGATTCTGGCGGGGAACGACTTGGCCGAAGCCTTGTCGGAAGATGTCTGCCGGGTCCATTGGATATATTGGCGCAATCGCCTATGAGGTATGTTGAACTTGGTCGCGCGCAGGCATCCGATGCTGTTGCGCTGAGAGGCACGGTTACGCACGCACGGAAGGAAGGAATAGAAACAAAGCAAACGAGGCACAGGAACGGGCCGGGGTCTTGAACCAAAACGATGACGATAGATTCTGGCTCCAGGACCTGAGCAAGTGTTTATGGATAATCCGTGATGTTAAGGGGTGTATATGCTGATGGCAACATCACCGCTGGTTGACTGAATAATATTGGTCAGGCGCTTGTGTTGTGGGAGTATTTGGCAGAGGACACAGGCAAAGTGATTGTGTAAGGTAGGTACCTTACTTGCCCAGGTGAGGTATGGATGGATGTACGCCAAAGCAGGTCAGTTCTTCGACGACGCGGAAACGAGGGGCAAGGCAACAGGCCGATGGGCAAGTTAGTTGTTGCTGATTGGCTGCTTGACTCTTGCGACGCCCAAGCGTCCAGGGCAAACGAGGTTACAATAGCGGGGAAACTGTTCGAGGTCGATGCTCGCTAACAAGACCCTGAGAAATTTGAAGCCTCCACCGGAGTTGAAAGCGGCACAGAAGGCTGGGCGGGTCAGGGTCAGGTATGTCAACGCATCATCGCCAATGCCTTAGTAAGTTGACCTAGAGAATTAGGGCCTATGGTGAAAATTGAGAGAAAATAGCTGGCTGCAGTAGAATAGACATTAGCACCGATGTTTTGCTGGTCTAAACCACAAGACCATGGTTTGTTTATATGCTTGGATCCGCTAGAACGATAAGGTTCTTGATGAGTACCAGAAGTCACGAGCTGTTTGACAACTCGGCGGCAATATTAGTAACTTATTGGCTGAGTGATGAATGTTTCAGCATACAGGAAACCTCCCCTCCCCCTGGGCCCCAGATAAGGTGGACGAAAATTGACTTTACCTCGACAGGACTAGTCTTAACCTCTATTAGTGCAGATCCTTGAATGACAGGTGCTGAATTGTGATGGGTTTTATTGTTCGGTCAGCCCGCTCTGGGACCTTCAACGTTTGATTCCAGGACATGCATTTCGCATGGATCATGTGGCCGAGAAGCCATATGCGACATTGGAAGATGGCGCGCGCACAAAGAACGATACGTGATACTCGTGTCAGCAATGACATGTCGCGCAAATATGGATGTTCAGGAAGTCCCTCACAACACAATACAACACGTACCTCAAGGACCCATCCATATACGATTCCCTGTTATAGATTCAGGCATCTGCCGCAATCTGATAGAGCCCACTCCAGCTTTGACCAAACATCGTGTCACATCGTGTTATTTTATGGGTCGCGGAACGTGAGCTTGATACTCAAGTACCGTGCGGAATTGATTCTTCTCCAGCCGGACGAATATGTACCTTAGTAGCTAGAGTAGTTACCTACTATGCATGCATGATTTCTTCTGTTTTCATCTGCCATGGATTGGACGCCTTGCTCACGAGACCCGCTAATGCAGGTATCCTCCTTAGCCTCGAAGTCTGTTGGCGCCTCTATCGGTTGATAAATAAGCGACAAAACCTTGCTATATGCTCCCATCCTTGGTTCAACATCTGATGCCTTGTCTTGAGTCGATACAAAATTCAATCTTACCTGCTACCCAGTCGTTAATGTAATAGCATTTGCTTGTCGCCAGTCCAAGCATGGGAGTTCCAGTCAAGTAGAGAAACATATAGCTCTAAAACCAACAAATGTTGGCGTTTCATGATGAGATCGAAGGGAGTTACGATTGCACAGTATTCTACAAGCCAAGTACGTACACAGGCACATTTACTAAGGTATTCGGCAGTATTTAAAGTAATAGTATTGAACTGACGTGCATCGGGGAAATGAATCCGGCCCGTTCGTCTTAGATTCGTCGTATCCCAAGTTCGCCCTGGTTCTACAACTCTGCATTCCGGTGGCGTAAGATGGCATAATAAGACAGCATATGATAGAGTTCGGAACCTTTGTAAACAGGAAAATTTGTGAGTGGGAGTTGGTATATTAGATATTCAGGCTTCGGGGGGTCATTCATCACTGACCCTAATTGTTGTTCTGGGGTTGATGAATAGAGTTGACAATCATCAACAACCGAGGTAGGGTGCTTGTTTTACTGGGATGAGCTTACTTGCCAATAACAAACAACTGAACTGTTCGTACACTTATGGAGGCTCGCGCTTATCTTTTTTCTTCCTTACACTCATGCCGCTGACATTCTTGATACACAAGAACAACAACTATTACCACCGTCAGGAATAGCAACGTTCTTCAAGACTGAAATTGCCCATCACAGACCATAATAGAACCTGTACCTCTTGCTAATCATCATTTGTGCCGCTGTATAACCGCACTACGCCATCTATTCTCTATCCACCCACATTTGTTGCCCCGCCCCGCCCGAACAACTCGAGGGACACGAGTCGACTCGATGAGACAATAGCACTTTATTATTACCTTTGTTATCGACAAAACTGCCTACATTGCCATGTTTTGCGGTTGAGATGCCACTCCCCTCCCGTCATCATCTGAGCTTGTCCTTTCCAGAAACATAAAGAGAGATCTGAAACCCCAATACAACGCGTTATCGACGCATCGAGTTCTTTCAAGTCCATTCCTGGATCATTGTCCCGCAACCGTCCACTCAGAAGAACTAGCCAACGACGCCACAGAACAGTGGATTGACTACCTGCACAAGACCGCGCCCATTTCCCACGCCCCTTCCTGATTGCGCTTCACGTTGTGGTCAGGCTCCTTGAGATTCTTCAAGGCCAACTACAATCTCTTTGCATTCCCGGAGTCAACGGCTTAGATTACAGGTCAATCCACTGACTCCTGGAACCAACCTGGTCCTCGTGGTCTAAATTGTCCCGCTTCCGAGTGGAGAAATTTGACGACACTCGAAACGAACTGTTACCCCAGACTTCACCCAGCAACTACTATCTCCAGTCAAGCTCTATTCGTTACGCTTTTTGTAGTTGATTGCACGGACACTCCGCAATATCAGTCCTTCAGGACTTTTGTCGTCGGTACCTTGTGCTAGATCGGCATCTACAGGCTTGAAAACATGCCACGTCCGAGTTTCTCTCACAACCCGCTTCTGAGGGTGTCAAGGCCAGTGTCCGCTTGCTCTCGGTGTAAGTAGTGAAATTGTATTCGAGGGGCCATGTTTGCTGACTGACTTTATGTATAAGGCCGCGCTGCCAAGGTCAAGGTAAAAACAACCAGCTTGCGGCTCATGTGTTGCGGACAGTGGCTAATATCATATAGTGTGATGGCAAACTACCGGCTTGTACAGCCTGCGAAAAGGCTGGTCGTTCAAATGAGTGTTCAGCAGCAAACGACCAGTTCGCTCGAGGCAAGGAGAGAAGGTTGGTCCATCACTTGGTCTCTGCGACAACCGATCTAATCTTTGTGCTCAGTTACGTGGCGGCCTTGGAATTACGCATAGAGAAGCTTGAAAAACGGCTTCAGTTTGCAAAATCACGTAAGGCATCCGTTGCACTCCATGATACGGATGCATCGGCCTTCAATGTGCAACAGATGGACCGTAGAGACTCTCTTGCGCTCATTCGCGCCGCTATACATCGCAAAGCGGCGCAAAAGCGAGAGACTTCTGATGTCAACTCTCTTGTATCCGACTTTGGCTTTCTGTAAGTACTAAACAGCAACTTAAGTCCTTGATTTTGGTGCTAATATGACTCGATAGTTCTGTCAATGCGACAACGCGAGACTTTGAACCTATATCAACAAACATGACTTTTGCTAGACTTGTCTTGGCGGCAACAACGAACGATGCCCTTCCAGAGTCTGACCAAGCCCGCTTACCTCCAAGGCAAACTGCCCATGTGCTGGTCCAGCATTACATGGACAACGTCTATTCGTTGTTCCCCTGCTTTTCGGAAACCTCACTTTTAACCGCTCTTGACGACATATATCAAGAAGATACCCGGACTATCAAAGACTCGGACTACTGGATGGTGTACATGGTCCTTGCCATTGGCTCTACAGCCCAAAGCAAACGTAGCCAGGACACACACTATCTTACTGGCCTCGAGTATGCGTCAAGAGCTATGAATCATGCTGATGGTGCTCTCACCCCTGGATACGTGACGCAAATCCAGTCGCTTCTTCTTTTGACGCAGTATGCCATGTTGGACCCTGCCCACTTCGATAGCTGGCATTTGATAGGTTTCACAGCTCGTGCAATAGTTGACCTAGGTTTTCACCAAGACCCTCCTTTGTCTTCTGTCCCTGACAAAGCTTCTCTGGACATGCGACGCAAAATCTTTTACTGCGTCTATGCTCTTGATCGGCAAGTTTCTATAACCCTTTCCTTGTAACAAGCCCGCACCTGCTAACCTACACTTTAGTGCCATCAGTATGGTTCATGCGCGGACGTTCTCATTTACTGATGACACTGTTAATGTCGCCTTCCCTCAGGCATCTAATAACGGGAGAAAGAGTTCTGCGTCAGGTCCCATCACCGGTCCCCAACCCGCAGACCCTGCTCTGCTGCTCTTTCAACTCCGGCGAGCGCAATCCCACTGGTACCAGGAGTTGTACCAATCAGGTTCGGTCCCTCTGCAAGATCCAATCTCCTATATTTGGAAAATGTGTCTTGATATGCGCGAATGGCAAGACACTCTGCCGACAAATCTGGCCCCTGAAATCAGACAATTGTTCGACCAGGAGCTGAGGTATAGCTACGTCTACTGTATTGCGCCCTCGGCGAGGGCACCCAGCATCACCGACTATAACCGTATCTTGATTTTTGAGCACTCGATGGCCTACCTTGACACTGTCCACGAGATAGCACATGGTGCACAAAATTCCGGGTTCTATACATACCATGACGTGTTGAGGGTCTATTTTATGGCGAATCAGTTCCTCGCGGTTTTAAGAGATGCAGAGGATATGCTTCTTTCGGGAATGCCGGTGCCAATTCCAATCTCTCGTCCGGGTGCTGCACCTGCCCCTCCTCTCCCAAGACGATTGCAACCCCAAGGAATGAATGGAGAGGATAACCTTGATCGTAGCTTGAGGTGTCTCGATAAGGTCTCACAGACATTAGATACCTATGGAGACCGTTGGGCAGATGCCTCGACCTGGAGAGAAAGCTTTGGTATGATATCCCAGGAAATGGTGGACCGACTTTCGAGGCGAAGGCAAGCACGTGATACTGCTAGAGAACAGTACCAATTACAGTATCAGGGCAGAGGTATACCACCCCAAACTCAGGCTGGTTTTTAAAAACAAGGCTCACAGTAATTCAAGGAGATGCCATGGGGAGGAATTGATATTACACAAATGTTCCACGGTGGCGACTCCTGATAACACATCCCAGAATCGGAGGTTGGGAGATGATGGAAGAAACATTCGTCATGCTTAGCTCCAAAGTACGCTCGCTTCAGGCCAAGACTCTTAGGTTAGATTTTTGGTAGAGTTAAAGCCTAACTTCCTGCTGTTCGGAGATGCAGTGTATCATACCTCGTTCAATATGCTGGGGAGGAGCTGGAGTCTGCAATTTCATTGAGGTAGGTCGGCCAGACCGCATAAGCCACAGACTCGAAGTTATAAACAAGGAAATTGGGTATGGACATACTCATGAACATTGCGATTCAAACAATTCCAAAGTGGCACATAATCTCAGTTCTTATTTATATATTCGTAGGGTTATGCAATAGGTCAGACAGGAGGTTCCGACTTTGTAATATTCTCGATGTCTGTTGGGCAGCTGTGGACAGGGTGAAACCTATGACTGGTATGAATCCAGACTCAATAACTATGAGGATGATTTCTTTTCAAATCAGGATGGCTCATAGCGTGTGAGTTCTTTGAAAGGATTGAATCGGTAGTCTACCTATTTTAGATTGGCAATGCCTTTTGTGACTCTGCGACTAGGACCCTCGACTAGAACACCGTAAGGCAACCTATTGGCCGAGGTTAGGGAAATACGATGAACACCATTGCATCGATTCGAATTTAGCCGAAAGCAATTGTGCATTGTTTAGTGTATAAATGGTGGGCATAGGTGCAAAGTTTGGGGGTGACAATGCTGTCATTCGGAGTTGAAATGATGGAGTCAAGGCAGAAATACCGTATAGTATTTGCTATCATTTATCTGGCAACCGGCCGACCCCGCCCCGGACATAGGAGCCGCGTGATTTGGTTTTATGATGAACGTACTCTCGTCAGAGAGTCAGTTAGTTTTAACTGAGCTGCTATCAAGGAGAGGGAAACTGTGAAGAATAGGTAGCTACTTGGTACTCTGCAAAGGCCAAGCACTTGTAAGGTAGAACACAGCGTCGTCGTTACACAAAGGAAGCATAGGTCTGTTGTCAGTGGCGCTCGGGACCCTGGGTTGATCGCACTTGGCATTGAGATTTATGGTGTGGTATGTTGTCGTTGTCATCTAAGCGGTATGGTCAAGATGCAATATGACAACTTGCAAGAGGGTGTAAGATCGGGCTGAATAAGGGGTCGGTGTCTTGGCAAGAGCTGGAGCTGGAGCTGGAGCCATGTGGTTCGGTTTTGGAGTCAACCAAACCGTGCGGCGCTTTGACCAGGTCTGCTACCTACATCCATCATCCATGAGGTCGTTGTCAAGTTGGAGGACCCTCAAGTCTTGGGTTTCGGGGTTGTCTGACGCTCTGTGCTGTTCAGACAGACTCAACTGTCAAAGGTATAGGTGATGTGGTGCCATCAGGCTCAAATAGATAGAATGCCAAAGATCACGGAGTAATCACTTCCCAATAACCGCTTATCTTTATTTGCTTTCTCCCCGAGATTCTTCTCCATATCCAAGGCAAATCCAATGCGGGGAAGAGATCCAGGAAAACGTGAAGCGGTCTACTCCGCACGGGTGAATCGTGGAGGTGGAGACCAAGGAGCTTGGCTCAGAACGGGTCTAGCACGGGCAGAGTTAAATTTTGACTATTTCTGACGGAGGAATTATTTCCCTAAATATTCCACCAATCGTAGCTTTTGATGCCCTGCCATCTGGCCACGCGGTACGGCCATCATCAGCCGCAAAAAGACATTCCCCCCATTCTCCACTCCCCCAAGGAAGCCAATTCCAAAGAGAGTCGAGGTCTAAGAGAAAGCCAGGAAGAAATTGCTCCAACAGGCGTTAAGCATGCCACCCAAAACTGACAGAGGCGCCGAGCCGGTGGAGGGCATGACAGGGGTTAGCGACCTGGGCAGACGGAACTCGGCACGGCACAGTAGCATCACAAGTCTAATTAAGGGAGTCTTCTTTTGATACATTGGACTGAATTCTATTCTCTAGACTCATGGTAGATGAATCGTGGGGGAATAGGATGCAACTTTGGGGGTTCCGATCTTGAGCTAAGTCATTCAATAGTTGCGGGGGGTTTGAACTGTGAAGGCTCAACGATGGGATGATTGATGGGATCCGACTCAGTGCTAGAAAAGTGGAAACAACGATAATTAAGCGAATTCTCAACGTTCGATAAGAGGACATGAAACTGATATGTATGCATGCTCAACTGCCTTATCGTCGAGTAACAGGGGTCGAGTGACGAGCGTGAATGGTGGGTGAAAATGCTGCCTCTACTGCCGAACAGTTAGTCAAGTTAAGATTTCAGGACACAGCAGCAACAGAAAGCAAGTTCGGCCCTTCAAATTGAGACATCAGATTGTTGCAACACACAATTAGAGACTTACATGGGGTGGGGAAGGTGCATCCGTCCGTAAACCATCCATAGGTAGCCGCAACGCAAACCGCATCCTGGGGTTGGGTCGTCTGGGGTTAACCTAGGAAAGACATAGTCTGGGGTCTGGGGGCAAGAAAGACGGCTCTAGCCTCTGGGGGTTCCTTCCTCGTTTCGAAGATAAAAAGATAGCAAGGGAAGCATCATCTTCACTCCTTCTCTCTTCTGTTCTTCGTCCCACTATCCTCATTCTCTTCTCTGCCTCTTCTTGAGACCGACCTTTCTCATTCTTTTTGAGTCATATAATCGGCACTTCTAGACAAAAGACACCCGACAAAAGAAAGGCTCAGGGCCAAACACCGCCGCCAACATGCCCAGCAAGACCAGAGTCTACAACTGGTTCATTGCCATGGTAGCTGCGTCCTGCATGACGCTCTACGGCTTTGACTCCAGTGTTTTCAACGCTCTCCAGGCCTCGGAGAACTGGCTGAACTGGTTCAACCTCGACCTCAAGAATGACAGTTACACTGTTGGTCTCATCAACACATGCTACACTATCGGTGCTATCGTTAGTGGTTTCTTCATCGGTGGCCCCCTGGCTGATTGGCTTGGTCGACGTGCCGGTATGGGTATTGGTTGCTTCATCACCATCATCGCCGCTATCATCCAGGCTTTTGCCCCCAAGGGAAAGCTTGGTGTCTTCATTCTCGGCCGTGTCCTCATCGGCATGGGCCAGGGCACCGCTCTCAGTAAGTTATATACTTTCACCAGCTCTCGTGAACTGATCACTGACTCCCTCCAGCTGCTGGCCCTGTTTACATCGGTGAAGTCTCTCCCCCTGAGATTCGAGGTCAGGTCATGACCTTCTGGCAACTCTTCTACTCGGTCGGTGCCTTCATTGCCTACTGGATCAACTTCGCCTGCGGCAAGAACCGAGAGAAGCTCGGCGAGTGGGATTGGCGCATGGTTGTTATCTTCCAGATCATGGTTCCCATCATTGTCATCATCCTGCTCCCATTCCAGCCAGAGTCTCCCCGTTTCCTCATCAAGAAGGGAAAGATCGACGCTGCCCGCTCCGCCCTTCGAAGTATCCGTGACACTGAGGAGGAGGTTGAGGATGAGGTCCTGGCTATCCAGGCTGCTATCGAGTACGAGAAGGAGGCCATCAGCCCTGGATACCGCGCCCTTTTCAAGGATCCCTCTATCAGGAAGCGCTTCGGTATTGCAGTTGTCCTCAACGTCGGCCAGCAGCTCACCGGCCAGGGTACCCTCAACACCTACTCCACTTCCATTTACAAGCAAGTCTGGACTTCGACTGAAAAGATCAACCTCATCAACGCTTTGTGGGCCACCATGGGTATCCTATTCACTTTGAACGCTGTATGGACCGCCGATCGCTTTGGTCGCCGATGGCTCTTCATGGTCGGTGCCGCCGGTATGGCTGTCTGCATGTTGATTGTTCCCGTTATCGGCCTCGCTACTCCCACTCCCAAGACTGAGCCCACTGCTATTGGCATTGTTGTCATGCTCTACCTCTTCATGTGAGTCTTCTTACTTCTTCGCCTTTCTTGAACGCACACTGACATATTCCCGTAGCTTCTTCTACAAGCCCTCATGGGGTGCCGGTGTCTGGATGTGGACCAGTGAAGTCTTCTCCGCCAACGTCCGAACCCAGGCCGTCGGTATGGCCTCTCAATGCCAGAACGTGGCCAACACCATTTTCCAACAGTTCTTCCCAACATTCCTTGCCAAGACTGGCCTCAAGTGCCTCTTCTTCTTCTTTGCCGTCAACATCCTGCTCGTCGTTTTTGTGTTCTTCTTTGTCCCTGAAACCAAGGGTATCTCTCTTGAGCACATGGATACTGTTTTCGGTGGTGTCGATCACACTGAGAAGGGTGCCCAGATGCTCGGTGTTGACACTGCTCAGCATCAGACCCAGGAGTTCAAGGACGGGTCTGAGATTCAACAGAGCGAGAAGAAGCGCGAGTCTGTTTAAATCTACTGTAATTGATGGAGGGTTTTGAGTTATGATAATTTTGCATCTAGGAATTCGAGATGTGGAAGGCAATCGTTTTAGCCGTGTATCTATCTAGACATTTATGTTGATATAAGGATACATTGAGATATGGAGACATTGTTGCGATCCCCAGGAAAAAGTCCAGTACACAGAAAGTGGCATGTCCAGTCCCAATCGTGTGATAATATGTTAGTTACCAGGCATCATTTCTTGAAGTCGACACTGGGGGTCATTGTTTTCGCGTTGGGCTCGAAGCTTCTTTCAACTCAACAGCATTCTCTATATTGAAAATTCAAAATACCTCTGCAGCAAAACCTATGGTATAGCCCAAGACTCTCGAATATCAACATAACAAGATAAGATGCTCGTTCTCAGCCTAAAACAATATAACGCGTTATTACACTGCGCCAAGGAGTAGGAAAGCATTATCCATACATTAGAGTCGATGTTTGCAATACCAATATTATCTCCAAGATCTTAGTCTCTTATGTTGTGTTCCCACATTGTCTTGTCGACAGGATTGCATGCCTTTCTTGGCCACATCCATCGTTTCTTGCCCAGAACTGGATTCATAAGTGCGTTGCAAAAAGCCATAGATTATCTTGGGAGGGGGATGGTCGGTAGAACAGCTGCTCATACACAAATTTCAAAGCGAGTCGAGTGAGGGATAGGTTGATAACGACAGTTGTAACTATTTTTCTACCGATTTATATAACAATAGGGGCAAAGGTCGCTTTTTATTGCGCGAGACAAACGAAGGGCAAAAGAAGAGCACAAAGTACTCGGAAAACTGAAAGCCAACCCCTGTCTTCCCACATCAAGTCCATCTCATCCACGCACTTGTCCTTGATCGTCCACTCATCATATCGTTTCTCAATCTCATGGCTAGGTAGCTCGGCAGCCCCTTTACTGGCACTGGGAGTAGAAGTCGTTGATCTTCTTGCAAGTGAAGGGAGACTTGCAGGTCGTGGGGCCGCTGTAGTTCTGGCCACCGCACTGTCCCCATTGGTCGACGCTGCCGGCAGGGGGGTTGGTGGGAGTGGAAGAACCAGTGGGGCTGATGCTAACACCGTCGACCAATGGAGAAAGTGCGGTGG
>JABEEO010000373.1:0-27856 GCA_013364945.1 Fusarium tupiense
TTTTCTAGTTATATAGAGGGCCTTATAATAAAAGATATAAACATAGGTGTTAGGATATAGGGTGTTAAGAAGGGAGAGTTTGTAAATTCGAGGCTTAGATTAGGTACAGGAAGGCGTAATTTTTGTTTTTTCAGGGCAAAAGGTACCTAATTAAATTATAACTACTGGCAGTCTCTTAACTTATTATAAATATCATATATTACTACAATATACTCTCCTTAAGTTTATTGTCATTGGTATATTCTTGTCAGGCTGCATAAGTACGACATGGGGAAATATCCCTTCCTCTTAAATCGTTAGTGACGGTACCTAAATAATATATTTCTTATAAAAGAAAACTATGGGAAGTCTTTTCGAATGTCAAGGACTCTCTTAGCGTGAGAATTATTGAAACTTTATCACTGCTGTGGCCATCACTAGTCAGGAAGTGTCGCAGTGTGCGCTTGTTGCTAGTGTTAAAATAGAAGACATAAGATGGTACCTAAGATTAATCTATTAGCAACCATATATTAATAACGCATATTTATGAAAATAAAACTATACAATGTCTTCCTATATCTTGGAGAACCTACAAGTGTAAAAGCCTTTGAAATTTTATTATTCCTGTGGCCAGCACTAACCGCCGAGTGCCATAGTGTGCGCTATGTGCCAGGACTGCATCACACTCACAACAAAGTCGTTAGTGATGCCTTCCAATAACGAGATATAATTTCTTTGAGGTCTTAGATCTACTCTAAGAAGGGACCCTCTCGAACTTGAAGATGTATTTTCTAATTGTGAGCTTTTCTTCAGTGCACTACTAATAAATATAATCTCTTAATATGCAGAGTGCTAGGCATAACGTTCTTTATATAAGATTATCAGTGATAGTACTATAACATGTCTTATTATTATAAAACTGTATATATTTAAGTTTTACTATATTGATATATAAGTCTATCTGGTTATTCTATCTAAAAGTAACCTATATGCCGCCGCCACTAACAGAAACAACACACCCGGAATTCGGCATTTGTAGGCACCACTCACCCGGAATAAAGTCATTAGTGCTGCTTTTCAGCAACAAGATATATTTCCTCTATCACTTTAATCGAGGGATTGAAATTACTCTTTATTTAATCACGCATGCTTTCAGAAATCATCGCCTTTTTTCAGGTCATTACTAAGACAAATAATCTACCAGTACCCGAAGTTTCGAGCATTGTACTCTTATATAGTCATTAGCGACACTGCTGCAGCATTTGTTTTCTTGAAGAATATATATACAGCAAACTCATTTTGTACTCTTAGATAGAAATGCCTAATCACTTTGTTTCAAATGTATTCTTTTATGCTGTCACTAACAGAAACAATACTGTAAGGTATTTAGTCCCTGTTAGTGCTAACTACCCTTTCTATATAAAGTCATTAGTGACACTACCCTGATATCTCCTTTCTTTCAATATGGATATATTACTAGAATCTTTATGCTTTATAATGTCGAAATACTTAATTAAATTCATTAAATACATATTTCTCGTTCTATCACTAACAGACGTTATACTATAAGAGATTTGGTTTTCGTGGGCACTACCCACTCTATATAGAATCGTTAGTAACACCACCATAATACCTTTTATCTTGAAAGAAATATATATGCTTTTTAATATCGATATATCTAGTTCCTCTGCATTAAACCTATTTACTTGGTGCTATTACTAATAGATTCCGGATTTCAAGAAAGTTTGCTTCTATAGGCGGCGGCTGAGGTATAGCGCCATGGCCATGGGTTCATTATCACCATTACCTAATAAAAAGCGCTTTAGAGATGAAAGTTTCGACTGTGACCTGGTATTAAGAGGACTTAAAGGCAAAGCTCTTTAAATTCTCTTTCTTTTTTATCGCTTCTTTTCCAACCACTACTCTCATTAGCGAGCAGCGTTGTTATGGGGTTATTATTTTCAAGTTTTCTATGCTTACTACCTTCTGAGGACGAGGAAAAATCGTCCAAACGTGCTGGGGTGTGGATGCAACGCTGTTCGGCGTGCACTTTTCTTATTGAATTGATATGTGAAAGCTGCATAGTACGTCTAGATTGTGTTCCCTTTGAATCGATAGTAGGATATATAGGCAGATGGGGGGCTCGGTTGGACAAGTGAAGGTACAGAGACATTGGGTTAGTATAGGAGCGGAGCATAAGATTAGCCGAAGTCGTGGCAAGATAGTAAGATTGTGATGGTGTTGGAAGAAACAGGGCGGTTTTTTTTTAAGACGTGATAATACGAGTTGATTGATGCCAGCTAACTATGTAGTTACGTGCTACATACATCCAAATTCCTTTATCATTTTACATTTAAGTAAAGACATTTATTATTTTACTATGCATATCTAACTATACAGAGCAATCAGACAAGCCTAGCAGTTATAAAAAGTATTACGCAATCAGAGTAGGAGTATAGTAAAGATCGGAATCGGTTATCTATTTTTGATACATCCTTATGGTCCGTCCCTCTTTCACTGAAAGAGGGACAGTGTTTCAATCCCCCACCGGCTTTTTTGATTAAAAGTGGGTGATGAACCTTCTCATTGGCTGGTCCGTTCCTTCGTCGCAACCTTCCCAGATAGCTTTACTTTGGCAGCGCAAAGCAATATACCTCCTGAGCGCCTTCGCTTGAATTAATATCCTAATCACGCGTATTTCGTGACGACGTCGTAGTTACTTAGGAAGTGCTCTACTGACGCCAGTACGTATGCAATAAAAACTTTCTCCTCCTCAATTGACTCTCGATCTTGTCAGCCGTCCACTTTTACTATAGAGGATCGACTACCCTAACTACCTTTTAAATATGTAGCCTCCAAAGCTCGGTAACCACCAGGCTGCTGGCCATCATGATGGCGCCTAACAGAATGAAACAACTCCATGATATGATGGTTACAGCATACGGGATGGTCTCACATGCTTCCCAGTGGGCATTTCTTCGCTCGCCGTTGATTTCGTTGACGCGCGCATCGATGACTGGACCTCCAACGCATCAGGAGTTAAAACAAGCTGACCAAGCTTTAGCTACTCTGCAGTTCGTCCCAGCAGTGATAGTGCAAGGGTCAAGGTGACTATTTGTTCTCTCGACGAGGCAAGGTCAAAAGACTGAGCTTTGGAAGGAATGGCAATTTGGAGGTACAGCTATGGTGGTGGAAACTTATCAAGTAGTTGCTAGGCTACGACAACTTACAGCGTGGGCCGATAAGGTTTATTTGCCATGGTTTCAGAAGGAGATTCTAGCATATTATGAGCGTAGTATAGACTAAGATTCTAAACACTCTTATTATTCTGTGTTAAAATCTTTAGACGCATAATGATTATCACGTCTTATATCTAAAACCTGGCAATATCGATTCATAAGAAATGCCTAGAATTCTCTATATCTTGTCGTGCCGTATGTTCTACACCAACCCTTCGCTCTTGTCGGCTCTCTTAGGCCAACGCTCCACGATGATTTCTCCATTATTTGCACATCGGCATCCACCAAATTATTGTGTACCCTAACCCCAAATTCAAATCCAGTAGGCAAATTCGACTTAGGGTTCAATGCCGCCAGCACATCTGTCCTCCAAACTAAAGTATAATTTGTTTTTTAGGGTTAAAATGAACATTGAAAACCAGGTTTTATTCAATTTCAATTAATATCGCTAACGTGGCATAACGTACATGATAAGCATGCGTGACAAACAAGCATGCGTGACAGCATCTCAACCGTCGGAAAATTGAAACCACCATAAAAACACAATGAATTACTGGATCAATTGAAACTAAACTTTTTGTTTTCATTCGGACATGGCAACGACTATCTGACATCTTCTTGCATTATGTCCGGCCTTACCACATGTTCCACAACGCCTTTCCTTCGCTCGCGCGGTCCCTTCCTGATCACCACTTCTCGACGATTCGGCCGCTACCTGCATATTGCCATCTATTTGATCAATTGCCTGCCTTCCTTGCTCTACTGTCATTCTACCTCCCTTCTGTAGCCGAGTTTTTTTTACCCTCCGCCGCCGGCTAAGTATCTCATTTGCTTGACGAAGATGTTGAACCTCCGCTGTCAACAAGGCAACCTTGTGCATTACCGCCTTAGTTCCTTTAGAAAACGACTTCAATGCTTCCAGAATCGACTCTGGGGAGCTACTCTGGTGCCGCCTGATGCGTCTCTCGAGGTATTCAGACTGTGATCCGGCCTCGAGCACGGTCTTTGGCGTCTTTGAGACCCAAGCTGTCGAATGGCCAGCCTCCTCCTCGACCGGTGTAGGGGTCCGTAGCTGCACATCAAGCTTCGAGACCACATTTTCCGGGTCAAGAGGTACAAGCCCAGCTCCTCTAAAAGCTGCTTTGATATTCTCCTCCGTCATGGTGGCCTGATAGGCTGCACAAAAGGCTGGAAAGAACTCGGTCTTAGAAACATGAGTGATGGAGCATCGGATCAGATGCTCGATTTCCCTACCATAAGCCTGCTTGAGTACGGAAAAGCATCCTACATCAAGAGGCTGGAGTAAATGAGACGAGTGAGGCGGCATGCAAAGCGTGATGATCTTGTTTGCCTTACAATATCTCTCAAAATCGATAGAATGGTGACTCTCGTGCCCGTCAAGGATTAGAAGACGATAGCGGTTTTTGGATCCTTTGGTTGTGAACCGGTCAAAGTGCTTGAGCCACTCAAAGCCTTTCTCATTATCGGTCCAGCCATTTTCGCTCGTCGCAATGGCCCAGTTGCCTGGTAGGTTGCTGTCTCGGTACCAGTTGGCAAGGTGATATTGGCCCGCACCTATGATGAAGGGCGGGATTGCTTGGCCTTCAGCATTGATCGCCTGGATGACAGTAATCCATTCCCGGTTTCCGGGCTGCACTGCTTTCGGCCTCCCACGCCTTTCTGTACCAGTGATGACCATACCGCTCGCAATGACGCCCATCATAAAGCCAGTCTCGTCAAAGTTGTAAATTTCATCTGGTCGGATGGCGTACTTTGCGATTGTGTTCTCCACGAGCTTGAACCAGTTACGAATAACGATTGGATCTTCGCATTTCGCCCTTTGGTAGTCATATCTACGGAAAAAAAATGAGTCTTGAGCTCTTTGCGTCGCTTGACGAAGTTGGAAGCCCAACGCTTGCCGACGGGTGGCGCATTGCGGTCGGCGAGCAATTGGTTCGCCATTTCTTCTACACCACGCAGTCGCGGGGGGAACCCTCGCGAATCCAGGTCAAGAGTAAACTGAACTATGATTTGTTCCTCCAGATCAGACAGTTTGCGCGACTTAGGGACCCAGTCGCGCCGAGATTGAATACCCTTCTGCCTGCGCCATAGCATCATGCGGCCAACTTTGTAGATCTCTGCAGCCCGTCGGAGCTTTAATTCTGGGTTATTTTGAAGAGCTTGAAGGGCCAAAAGGACCCTACCCTCAATATTATGGTCTGGCATGTTTTATGGTTGAGAATGAATCGATTCTATAGAAATGATGTAAATTGAGGGATTTTTGTCACGCATGCTTATCATGTACGTTATCATGGAATAAGTGACCCACGGTCAAGCATTATATTTCCTATTATAGAGTAGTACATTTCATCAGTCGAGCGTGACTCAGCCATGACATCTCCTGAAACAGCTAGCGTCATCTATGTCACTCTTAGCCGATGTTTAGCCTAATAATAATTAGGAAAAATTTGATGAACGAGCCGATCAAAAAAGCAATCCGATCAGTTTAGCCCACTCCGTATATCTTGAAAAGCTGGTTTTAAAATTGATATACAACGCTCAGCTCGATCTGTAATGGTGAGCTATCCTTTACAGTAGTGATGCATCCAAATGGATTTTGGATTTGCAGGTGCTGAAAGATGTATCATCTATCTTCTGCATTCTGATCTATGTTTGTGTTGAAGCCTCATCATCTGACATAAGCCTCTTTGCAAAAAAGCTATTATCTACAGCCTACGTTTACTCCTTCGTTGACGAAAAGATATACTATCGATATGGCTACTAATGTTGTTAAGGTTGATGACGGCGATATTGGCGTCAGCATTCCTTGTGTTGCTCTGAGCACCATGCTCTAAACTTTGTTACTTTCAACTCCAATCTCTCCAGTTCTAAACTAAGTAAGAAAGATGTTCGTTTGATAGCCTTCATTGCATTAATTGGCATGCTAATAGTTACTATAGGGCTAGTGCTGATGGTCATGTTATAGGAAGAGTGTAAAAACTGACTTGGATATAAAAATCTTAACTTCTATAGTGCAGGCATAGATAAGATTACCATAATACAGCAAGAATATTTACAGTTTTAATTAAATAAAGTACATTTTTACCCTTAACTTAATAACCTGCAATGGGCAACAAGGTCAACCTGAGACTATAGTAAGATAAATAGCTACTAAGACAGGTTGCTCTTCCTGTAGCTAGCAACTAATCGGCAATAAGATTCATTGAAAAGGTCGACTTTAGTTGGTTCAAGTAAGTTGCCCCACGTTACAAGGGATTAGTTTGGGTTATATTAACTAGCCATAGCGCTTACATAGTTCTACAAGTAATAATCGTCATTGGATGGATGTGAAGCAATGACCAAATAGTTTTTGGTTCGCATGATCTGTCAGATGCACTTTCTTTGGACGTTTCTTGTCTACCATAAAGTTAGTACAAAGGTTGGATATCTAAGGAGTTGTTAAGCTTTGATGTTCTAAATGGATTGATCCACTCACTTCGATTCCATACGCCCCGAGATACTTCTGGCCAAATGGTTGAGTTTTGACCTGGCAAAAGATGCTGATGGTGAAGAAAAATTGGTGGCTGAGGCACTAGTGACAGTTACTTAAGCCTGAGTTTAGTAATATTAAGATCGGCTGTAATGGGAATCGCTGTTTACCCTTTCGTGGCTGACTTAGGCCAATGTGATGTAAGTAAGGGTAAGCTTTCGAGTTACAGAAATCACCTGTATCTCAATCGATAAGAGAGTAATTGGAAAGCTGCTACTTACCTCAACGAGTTGCATAACTACTACTTGCCCTGAGGCCACTACGGCCTAGACAAGTAGCTCTTTTTTCGGGCTTACAGCTCATTCCTCTATGTCTCCTATGGCAAACTGTGCAACCACATTACGTGGCCCACAGCAGCCAACACCTATCCTACCATACAGAGCACAAACATTAATCAGTTTCTAAGCGAGGCCTACCTATAACGTATGTAAGTTGAGAGGAGAAGGCGGCGGCTAATGCCGCCTGAAGATAAGTCAAAAGGCTAGATCAGCGGCAAATAGCTCTAAATTAACGTATAGAGGAACTTTTCCAGTCTTGCTATGTCATCTAGATAGAATGAGGTACAGATTGTACAGATTGTAGAGTCAATAGACAGCCAGTATGTACAAGAGAGTCAAAGTGGTGGTGAAGTATAACTACTGTAATTCAAAATTCTCAGTCTTATTAGCAAGTACTAAGCTTTCTCATTTCTAATGTTATACCTGTACTACAATTCAATTAAGGTATACCTCGAAGATATTCCACGACTAAAGTAGGGTTGTGGCAGACAAAGAGCGAACATGAGCGAGGCATTTTCCCTTCGTAGCGCGATGCGGTACGTGCAAGATATATCTTGCTTTTCCCATCATTTAGAGAAGGCGTCGGAAGAGTGAAAGTATTCAGTGACTTTTATAACGCAGATGATCCCATCAGTACATTACAGCCAGACAATACAAACACCACTCAGTTCCTCCAGCCAGTATTTATTTAACAACTAGAAACACAGAAGAGAGAATTCTAGGCAATACTGAGACTTTCGAGAAGTCTATAGTTGTATCGTCCGCTTCAAGCTATCAGACCTCTAGTTCGTTTCTATGTGTTATTGTCGATACAGCTTTCAAGACCTCTCTACAAATTGGGAACAGCGAGCCCCGTAAGATTGAGCATTTCGCTCGAAATTTAGCACCACAGCTTGTCAAGTTTCAAGGATACTTCAATGCATGCCTGTTAATAACGCACCCAGATAGAGCATACAATCGGATATATCAGCCATTCGATGTACCTGAAACTCGGGTTCACACCTGACTTAGGTCTTGGCGTCCTCAGCAGCAGAACCATCACCTACCCGGAATAATGGCCTCGCTGGAGAACTTGGCCATTAGTATAGAATATCAGTCTCTCTTCTATTGACTCTAGAAGTGAGAAACCATGCATCTGCTGAGACGAAAATAAGATGGTTCCGGACGATGCCGGGTCACCTTTAATGGACTCACGAGCCCATGGCAGGTTGCTAGTCGTAAGGGTATTTTTTCACTAGCATCCTCTGCCTGGCAGCAACTACGTTCTTTAGGTCAAACCCTTGTAAGAACCATTGGATTTAACTGCAGCTATCTGATCCACGGCTGTAAATTGACTGCGTACCAACTCAGGAGACCTAACACCGTTTCTCACCGATACAGAAGACCTTGTAAGGGGTATGGAAGCATAATATATGTAAATATCATCTCTCAGTGGTATTTAGATTCTCGGTCTATGCTCACAGAGCTCACCCGAAACAAACAGTTTATACAGCTAAAACTTGAAAAAGCTTAGGAAGCAATAACAGAACAACACACTGAACTTGATCAAAACCAGCAAGAGGTTCTACATCGTATAGCAGAAGAAGATGAAAAGTACCCGACGCTAGTGGGCAAGAGATTAGGAAGGGGCGTCAGCTGGCAGGAGACTTGGAAAAGCGCCGGGCACTGAGGGTACGATACTAGATGTTGTTGAGGCTATTGGCGTTGATGATGGCGCTACTAACGCCCATTACACAGACTAGCTCAAAGACTACGACGAGGCATCGTTCCATTGGAGTTTACTGTAGTTAAATCCTCAAGTCTATTAAATCAAGATAAGACACTTAGGGTTGGGCAGAGAGCTGTGAAAGACATCCTTGGCATTTTTCATGTCGATGACACAAGACATCACAAAAGATTATAACTTTGAGGTTCTTAAACTATCGAAAAGAAATGGGAAAGAAGGAATAATAAAGATCTCATTTGCTGAACGGTTTCTCGTATTTCCAAGCTCTTGAACCAAACAGGCTTTGATGTCAATAAGTATTTTAACGTTAGATAACTATATAACGCTAAATAAAGTAACTCTAGGCTTCTTCTAACTAGAAGCTGTGGTCAAGTACCAATAACAATCTACTTATGCGGGCTTTATAACTCCACAAGAGCAACCGGCCTTCAAACAATAAAGTAAGGACTCAGTCAGACTTAATTTTAGATCTTACTTACCATCTCGCCATGTTGAGCACCGAACGTTCGAACTACAGGGCGTATCCTTCAGGATAACTGTAAACATTAGGCAAGACTGACCAGCCCATGATTAAGCTCGATTAAGGGTCAACCAGATTCCGATGTGAAAAGTTTATAGAATCAGCCACTTACTGTTAACAAGATATCTCGCTTCTACTTAATAGCTAGCGCGGCTGTTCGGCTTCGTATCACAAGTCCCAAATCCGCCAAAAGTTAATGCTTGTACTTACTAAGATGTAATCCAGACTTAAGCGCCTTGGACATCGATAGAAACAATGTCACAGAAGACTCAGGGCAAAGATTATCAAGAACCATCTCGTGCAAGACGAATGAAAAAATGCTGCATTTTGAACCATTTTCCTATGTTTGAAAGTTAAGGAAGGGTCAGGGAGACCTTAAAGTTGTATTGCGAGAAAAAACAAAGAGGTTTACAACCAATGAATCGAACGCTTGATTATAGATATAGATTCAAGTGTCTCAGAAGTTATTGCACATGTCACTCAAGAACATCCTGTTGACGTACGTATTGGGCCTTAACATCCCTCCGCTGATATTTACATACCGGAGAGACATCAAACGGACGAGAGGAAGAAATACTCTTTCGCATCCATTTCGACCAATGTTCTGGTTCATGGTTGGGATATCTCTTCACTTTATGCGAATTAGGTAAGAGACACAGATATCGCAAGCATTAAACAACCAGTCTATGTTGATCCTCGACCCATAGGGTTGGTGTCGAAGAATTAAGAGCAAAGCTTGGGTCGTAACATGACGGCAGACTGATTCAGCATCCATAATGTCCTCGTAGCCTTGTCGATTGTCATACATCTCGGTCCCTCAGATGCCAGAACGTAACAAAACCATGTGCCAGATACTAAGAACGCTACTATTATTATCTTCTATTAATCACAACATAGGAAAGGGAAAAAAAAGTTTAAACCTTGACGATAACGACAATTCTTATCTTTCATTTTTAGTTACCCAAGTCTCCTCTAGTTACTTACCCTGTACGATCATACTCTTTTTACGTTTCGACCCACAGAAATGGTCATTAGCCTTGAGAGACGGCGGTAATACCGCGGTATGATTGCCGCTAGGCAGACTCACTCACTTGATCACCCAGCGATGGTTTCACCTCTTCATTACGGTTGATATCCATTGTGCAAAGTGGCGGGGTCTCATGACGTCCTTGCATATGCGCAATCGTCGGAGGGCTACCCGGCCAATCCGGACAACTGCTCAAAATGGCACGCCGGCCTCACCGGAATACCCAAGGTGTGCCTGTTTGCGAAAAATATGTGTCAGAAAAGACAGGAAGTGGAGCACAGAAAGCATTACCTGCCACGTCAGTGAATACTCATGTAGTGTAATAAGTGATGCTGCCAAGATCAGGCTGCAATTGTGGCAATAACTCGTGTAGGGCCAATGTGCTTTTTACATTATTTCTTTTCTATTATCTCATAAGTGGTCTAGTTACATTGTGCCTCGTCAAAATGTGACTGTTAGCTACAAAGGTGCATCGGAACAAACGAAAAGGGAAGCAGCTGCATATTCTCGACCAACATCGACGGGGAAACAATAGGCCGCGATTGCGCAATGGGGGCCGAGACTTGCAGCCATCCCTGCAACATGCCGCCTGAGCCTTGGAATTTGTCAAGGGCCTTCTTGATGAAGCGCCCGACATAGCGGGGTAATGAGACATGCGGGACAGATAGCAAGCAATAAGCTCGATGATAGGGAGCGGATGAATGTGGATGAATGCGGCTGTGTGCCAGTTGTCACTTGCCGTCCGTTAGTTGTGATGATATTCAATGCTTGAAGTCTACAGTAGGGAGCTGAAAAGCGAGTCTCGCAATGATAGACCATTCTAGCCAAGATCGGCCGGCCCGGTGTAGATCTTTAAGCGGGCGTTGTAAATGTGCTAGCTCTATGACGTGATATGGGAAAGCTCTATGATCGCTGCCACTGGCCGAAGGATAATAGCCTAGACTGTCTTGGCAAAAAATTTGAACTGACTCCTAATTAGAATCTAGATAACAGAAAATGGAAAAAAGCCCCTGCTTCATTGAATTCCACGGAGAAAGCCTCCGCTAGGTGGTCGTATTCGCGACAACTGAGTCTTGCGTCCTTTTTCTTGTGGGGGTAACTGTCAGACTGTGATGACCCGATCAGTGCTAGTCCTAGCAGTAGGGCATCACCAATTGTGATTGGTAGGCCTGCTGATAGGTAAGGAAATTGACAGCAGTGTGTTCGCGATTACTCAAATCGAGAAAGCGCTGCTGGAGCCGCCGTTTTGGGCGGAAAGCGTCGCCGTTTTCGGAGACATAGGCAGTGCGGGGAGTCCAGCGACAGAGGTCGCGGGACAGGTATTATATACTTGCCCAGCTCGCCCGCTGCCCACAGATCACTTGCACATGCCCCACGCCAATCTGGCCCATCTGGGCGCCTGGGGTCCAGGTTTCCGTCCCCTCCCCTTCCCCCCATCATTAATCGACGTTCTAATTTCGGCCCTGGGCGCGTCCGTTTTCTGCTTTCCATCGCCGTCCACAATGAGTCCATCCCTTACCGCCGCCTACAATAGGCATACTCGAGCTTCCATGGCCTCTTCAATCTATAAGTGGCAGCATTGCCTCTGCTTTCGACGCCCTCTGTTTCCCCATCCACAGCCGCTCGAACCGGTTCCTCGACGATCGTTGCTCACCAACCCTCTCGACTAGATGCCCACCAACACAATGATCGTATCCTAATCTGTTACCGCAGGCGGTCAGCACGAAACCAGCGCTGCCTTTCTTCAAAGTTTCGCCGTCCAGGAGGCCCAGAGGCGAGCCGCGAAGCAGAAGCCTACGCTCTCGATCGAAGAGCACGCTGCGCACCGGGCGCAGTTGACCGATGTCCTCTTCGTCAAACCCAAATACTCTGGTGAAACCGAGATCAATGTCAGCAGTATCTTTAGAAAATGGACACGGTACGCAGAGCTGCCTTTCCAATGTTCCCCTGTGCTCACTCCCCTCTAGGTACTGTACCGAATTGAAAGTGGGCGACTGGAGGGCAACGATCCAGAATCTCACCCGCCAACGGCGCAGAACTTTGTCCTTTACATGTGCGAACGATACAACATCACGTCATGGGGCAGCGTTGAGGAGTACATCCGACAACTCCAGCAGCTCTATACAACCGTCAACGGACGTTACATGGATCGAAATGACGCCAAAGAGGTATACAAGGTACGTCGCAGCTTATCCGTTCCAGGGGACCGTGCTAGCATGGTTCATTGCGGCTTGGTCCAACCTGTGCGCCGTGCTCATTCACAGTCAGTACTATTGTCGCGTTTGCATTTCTCGCTTCGGCCATCGCGCACCGAACATCGATGGCAAGTCGGTGCTCAACGTCGACAACCTGCGTGTCCTTCTGACCTTCAACGTTGCCTTCGACACGTCCATCTTCCCCGGCGAACGCCATCGCATCAGTCTCGCCGGCTGCTACCAGCTCCTGTGCTATACCGGCGCACGGCCTGCTGAGCTGATAGATGGCGAGCGGAAGAAGCCGAAAGACGGCTCCCTGGAAGAACTCTTTGGCCATACGGCTGCACAACCTCCGTCCTCGAAAGACAGTGACGGGCAGGTGCCACCATTCGACAAGGATACCAAGCTGATTGAAAGCCTTCTCATGCAGGAGACTGCGGGACGCGGGCGCCCCAAGGCTCTATGCTACGAAGACATTCAGATGATGATTGTGCGGCACCCCGTCACCGGACGGTGCATCCCGGCCATAGCCATCAAGTTGGTCCATCACAAGGGGGCTGATAACAAGCCTCGGCCGTAGGTGGTTCCCCGGAATACGACCTATTTGCATTAGCATGCTGACAATGTTTTGGTAGGACCATCTTCTTCTTAACTCCTACCAAGAAGCTCCTCTTCTGTGCTGTTTCCACGATCCTCACTCTCGCCCTACATGACGATGCCTTCGATGCGCCAAGCATGACAACCGCGTCTGCCATATTTGGAGCGAGGCCCCTGTCCTTCAAAGACTCTGCTCCGCTCCGCTGGAAAGCCTCGAAGCTAAAGACGCCAGTCTTTCGTTGATATCATGGCACGGCCCTCTCCGAGGATGAGGCTTTGCTATACTCCAAGCTCCGAGATGACCTCGGTGACCAGAGTCCCAACTCAGGATACGAGAAGCGATGGACGCCTAGGTTCGCGCGAAGAGGCGCCAGCAATGCTGCCAATGGTAGGTTTTTTCATGGTTGTCGTTATTGATACGTCCAGGCCGCTGTTGATCTAACTTTTTCCCCTAGGAGACGCGCCAGATTCGGTGCGTGACCAGATGATGCGTCATGACCCTTCATTTAGGACATTCCACCACGCCTACCTTAATGAGATCGCCAAGTTCGATCTCCAGAATGCATTCTTGGAGGAAGAGAAGCAGAACCAGCTGTTTCGTCTGGTCGCCCACGTGAGTCTTACGCGCGATCCTCGAGCAACCGCCGACATGGTCCCTGAGGAGGTGTAGGCCAATCTGCCGCCGGACCCAGAAATCGTCGAGCAGGAAGAGCAGCGTGCGGGACTTAAGCAGGACCACTATCGGATTGACGGCCACCCGAGCGAAAATCAGATCCGGCAGCTTACTGAGCAAATCCGCAAGAGACGCGCGCAGCGTGAAAAGCAGGTGGTCAAACAGTACCGCGAGCATTACTTCTATAACCATCCCACCTGGGACATAGAAAGATAGGCCCGAGGAGAGGAGGAGGAGGAATATGCAGAGCCCGTCATCAATGTCAGCATCCCCGAACGCGCTAGATTGGCTGACATCTTCTGCTACCAGCCCGACGACTTAAGCGAAGACCAGATCTTTCAGCTCAAGATCGAAGCCGTCAATCTCATGGTAGCCCTGTGCGACAAGCGAGAGACGGTCAAGCGTGATCGCATTCAACAGAGGACTAAGGCCGGCCTATCCGTCAAGATCGAGCCTCTCGAAGTAGAACACAAAACGGTGTCTAGCCCTGACCGATTCCCTCTGCTTATGCATGCGGCACAATGTCCCGATTGCATCGGTGATGGCCGACTCTCTCGAGAAGAACGCATCTTTACATACTGCCGCCCGACTGTCATGAACGATCATTTCGATGATCAGCATCTGGTGGAACGCGAGCAAGCGGAGCGGAGTGGGGAGAGGATTCGATGCGAGCATCCTAAATGCCGAGACGTCAAACTCAAACATGTCAACCACTTCAGGCGTCATGTGCAGGAAGTCCATGGTGTTACTCTGCGATCATCTGAGCAAGTTCAGCAGAGACGACAGCAGAAGGCGAAACGCCGACGCATGAGACAACTACCAATCATAGCATAGAGCGTAAAATCATTCAGAGTATATTCTTTTTTACCCTATATCAATAAATGCTAGTATTTGCATCGTGATAGTTTATACCTTAAAAGCATGGGTATTATCGTAGATAGGCAAAGTGATCTCAAAATTCTTGCAAATGAAATTCATATAGAGAAAGTTCATGCGAAGACATTTCGAATGAAGAATACTCATGCAAAAGTTAGAGAAAATCAATGCAAAACGATTCATGCCATGATACTAAGGCTCACAGAAGAGCGCAAAGCGGGACGTACAAAGTGGCTTGAAGCTTAAATATTAATATAGCTCGAAGATTCGTGTGGCATCGCTGTCACTAGACCTCGAAGCTTCTTATAGAGCCTGATTCTGATTCTGGGAAACTGGCTCAATAGTTCTACCCTTCATTTTCCCCCAGTGTCCTTGTCTATTATACATATATGATTTGTTTATTGGTGATTGGGATGGAGAAGTTTCGTGGTTTGAGGATTCGTGGCTCGAGGATTCGTAGTCTGAAGATTAGTGCAAAATGGCTTGAATCTTCGTTCATCTTAAAGATTCGTAGCCCGAAGATTCGTGGTCTGAAGATTCGTGGCTTGAAGATTCGAGTCACTTTGCACTAATTTTCAGGCTACGAATCTTCAAGCCACGAATCTTCAAGCCACGAATCTTCAAGCCACGAATCTTCAAGCCACGAATCTTCAAGCCACGAATCTTCAAGCCACGAATCTTCAAGCCACGAATCTTCTTCCTTGTGTGAATCTTCGCACGAAGATTCACATAAATTCCGTGTATAGAAAGGGTTGTGCAAAGAAGATTCATACCACGAATTTTTAGACCACAAAAAAAAATAAAAAATTAGTGTTGCCTACATGTCCTGGCTGCCCGTCATAGGCTTTTTTTTCCGGGCGTGGCGTGGACCGGCGGATCCACAAGGACGGAACTTTCTGATGAGTCCCATCGAGACGAGACCGCTGGCCTTGCATGACAGCCATTCAGCGCTCCCTCATTGGTCGTTACTGTCGTAGACGCTTGGACAATTCCCGTCTTCTGTGTTCTGTTTCCCGTTCTCTGTTTCCTGAAGCGCCCTGTCTGCAGGAGGCTTCACCAGAAAGTGCTTCGAGCCTTTACTGGTAATCCTCCCTTGAAATGTTTACTGGTAAACCATTTCTCAACTTATTGGTAAATGCTCATCATATCTGCTGGTAACAGCGTTTTCTCATGACTAATGAAACCTCGCTCTGTTCCACTGTGAGGTTTCATTGGCCAACTAAAAATAGTAGCACCTTTCACAAGCTCATGTGATCGTGCGTCGGCGAGGCTCTACTTGCGAGCTGAGGATAATGTATGGGTATGGTGGGAACCTGAACCTTTCTCGAATCTTGACGTTATGACTACCAACATCGCTGCCGACAGACCTAACTTTTCGCTGATTGAAAAGGCTGCGACTTAAAGTGCCAATCGACAGTAATGGGATGGCGGATCCGACGGAACCCGAAGTCGTGGTCGGTTCCGGCGCGTTCGGCATACAGCCGACGCATCGCCCGGGAACGCCGAGCGCAAAAGCCCAAGAGAGTCTCGAAGCGCCAGAGAGGGCTCTCGAAAGAAGTGTAGGAACGGCGAAATGAACAGCGACCAACACTACGCGAACCACCTCGAGAAGCACAAGCGATGGTCT
Organism: Fusarium tupiense; assembly: GCA_013364945.1. Classification (NCBI taxonomy): domain Eukaryota; kingdom Fungi; phylum Ascomycota; class Sordariomycetes; order Hypocreales; family Nectriaceae; genus Fusarium; species Fusarium tupiense. The sequence goes on from JABEEO010000373.1 coordinate 16,288, forward strand.
TCAGGAAGGCAACAACGACGCGGATCCAGATGCGGCGATGCTGCAAATGGTCTTTGGAGTCTTGCGAATTCAGGGATGAATTCGGCAAACGACAAGACGCGACACGGAGCATGATCAGCGACCAGCAAAAGACGGCCCGAGAGTTGTGACAAAAGCTCGACAAATACAAGCAAGAGATGTAGGGCACCAAAGCCCAAATGACAGAAGAGTTAAGATAGGTACGAGGACAGCTGGACAGCATCCTGAAGTGTCCAGCAATGAGCACCCACTCAAACAAGGCCACAAACATCCTACGCCGAAATCGCCGGGGCGCCGCCCACGAGCCAACCCAGCAATGTCGACACCCTCTCATCAATACATGCTGCGCCATTTCTCTATAGCAACAACCTATTCTGCATGGTCGATATCTCCAGAGTGAGCAGGCAGGAAGCAAACAATATGGCGGCGGGCACAGCCAGGAGCGCGGTGTGATGGCCTCCAAGCGCACTTGCCACAATTACTAACCCCACGAGACCTCGCTAAGACAAGGACAATATGACATGAAGACACTGGCATCTGGATAGATTAAGGGCCTTTTGTAAAACGAGTAACAAGACGAAGGATATGTAGAACATAAGCTGGGGCACTATGAGGCGTATCTTCCCGTGCGTAATAAACACGACTACTACTATTGGTTTGGCAAGGGTGAGGAGAGGTCATTTTGTTTAATGTCGGGAAGCATGCCACCAGAAATCTTGTTTGTTACTATTTATCTCCACCCGTGGCCTCAAATATTGTGCCTTCGTCTTCTGTTTTTCGTTCTCTAACTTCAATACTTCGGTTTCAGTGATGCTTAAATGGAATGTTTCTTTCCTGGGCATGACAGTTGGGTATACTCCACTACCCGTCTTTCCAATGCACCGGTCTGCACGCGGATTTGCCAGCGGATTCCCAACCGCAAGAACCCATCCTCCCACTACACCTGTCCCTCCGATGCACTCCACTACGCAGCCGTCTGGTGCATACCCGTGGACGGTTGAACGTTCAGGTGTCGCTGAGTAATTCAGTACCACTGTGTCCATCAGTATTGAAAGAGCCTCGCGAATCTGACAGACTTTGTAACTGTACTCCCGAGTCACCAAGAATTCTTTGCATGGTGCTTGGTCTGTTGGTGATGCTGGGTATTCCAGTGTGCTGGGCATTTCAGTGNNCACTGAAATGCCCAGCACACTGAAATATCCAGCAGCACTGAAACATCCTGTAAAATTCGGTGTCGCTGGGTAAGTGCCGATGGTCATGCCGTGTCGCCGTATCGTCAGCGACAAGGAAACACACTGCGACACCGAATGATCAAGCGACACCTAACTATTCAGCGACGTTGAGGCGACACTGAACTATAGAGCGACACCAAACCGTCCTTCGCTTAAGTGCATTCCATCTCTTCCTACCTTTCAATGCATAATCCTCGAGGCCCGCCACTTGGCCCGCCACGAGCTTTTTAATTTGGGCGCTCACGATTTGGCGCATGATGAAGAAGATGACCAGAAACGACTCACAAACTACGCTCGTTACCGTGTTTCCGACAACGAATGCATCCTACAGCAAACCAATATGAACTCAGGCCCATATGCTTGAAGAAGCACACCCATTTGTCGATGTGCTGGTTATGCCAGTTTGTTGTTCAGTACTGAGTGCCTCACATTCTCCCATATACTCTCGTCATTCATCACATACCTATTCTCTGCCCGCTTGCTGAGGTGTAGGCTCTAGTACTGTTTCCCCATGCTGAATATTTGGGATTCTATCTGCCAACCAACTTCCAAGCAGTGATCTAGACAGACGAATCGCGCATCCATTTCATTCACCCTTCAGCTCGCGATAGCTCAGCCAAAGCGTTGTTCTGTAACGTGACCAAGACTTCGATGTCGCCTGAGTTTTGTCGTGACGGTAAAATAAGAACATTGTTGCCGCTAGCCCTACTACGTACTCATCGTATCGCATCCGGATTGTTTGACAAAACGCTGGGGATTTCCCATTACGTATCGGCACTGAAAAAATCCCAAGTATTGATACTCAGGCCGCCGTCGTGATCGGGATCCAAATCGACGTATACAGCGCCTGGATCTACAGCGTCCATCATCTTTAGACGCCGAGTCGCGAAGGTCTCATCAACCGAGTCAATCAAACCTTGAATGGTATTCGGTACAATAGAAAGAATTCGCAGCCACATATCTTTCAAATCGGATTTTGACTAATTTTTTATTTTTGTTTTTATTTATTTTCTGCAGGTTGACCGACGGATCGCTATTGCAAAAGTGAGATGCCTCGCAATTTGGTCAAGGTACAGCAGTCGTCGGCCTAGTGAAGAAGCGAGCTGTCCAATTTTTAGTGGAGCTGTCATGTAAGCTAAAGCCCTTCTCTCGAAGTGAGTAAACACTGTAAGTCGTAGGATGATGGGAGCATTTCTTCTCATTCTTGCTTGTAAGCATGACTACGACGCCCAGAGCTGACCCCCGGGGACCCAAAGGTTCTAGAAGTAGGATGGGTATAGATAGGACGGGTAAACTATTTAATAAGCGCACGCGATCAGCATCTTACCAGCAAGTTTTTATTACTAGCAGAAGGACACCATGCGGGGTGCGCGATACTGGTAACTCCATGTTCCTAGTCATATGGCGGAAGTCAGTATGCAGGAGTGTAATTAGCGAGGAAACCCTTCTCATAAGGCTTTGCTTGGCACATTGACGACACAACTTGAGAGAGTAAGCAGGGAAGCCACCTGCAAAGTCGGGATACTGCCAGCAACTCTTCCTTACTAGCATCGTGCTGTCACTCCAGGGACGCGATACTTGTTACACCACGTTGCCGTGTCAACGAGGGGTGTAAGTTATGGCATCAGCCTACTTTCTACAGGTTTTTACTTGAAGGAGGATAACAGTATCCCCTCGTTGCTAGTCATCTTTCGGCGTGCTTGAGAGACGATACTGGTCAGGCACTGATCCTGGTACTCCTTTCCCCACCCTAAAAACGAGGGCGTTCGAAATTTAGCGTCTGCAAGTGCATTCATTAAATTTAGGCCAGTAGTCCACGAGCGCAAAGCAAATCCTTTCATCGTTCAATGTCTATTAGATAACCGCCTTTATGTTTCAGTGGTAGCTGAATGTTACTACCAAGAAGGCCGCGTGCGTCAGGCACTTCAACAGTATCCATGTGTACCAGCACTGAGATCAATGGGCTTCAATCAGGGATAGAAATGAATACATGTTATGCATGTTCGTGATGCAGGAGTGAATCAATTTCGATCTTCTTTTTGACGCTTCGTTTTGCACCTGAAACTTAAACCCATACATCGTTTCCTCACAACAATGCCATAACCCATGTGCTCGCAGATGTGATACAACTGAGCTCGTAGCTTAAATTTAATTGACCTACACGCGTCAAATTCCAAAATCCCGAGCACCTCTAGCGCCCAGGTGGGGATGGTCCACGTCCCTTTTGTGATTGCGGGGGAATCAAATTTAGACCTGTGCTCAGCGACGAAGAAGCGTGTGTTGGGGAAGTAAGATAATCATTTAAACGCAATGGCGAGACACAATGTTTAATTACGAACCATAAACATCGTTCCATCCCATCCTATACTTGAGGAAATAGTATATTAAATCCAGGTTGTGGTATCTTGTCCCATTTATCTTCTGGCTTCTCGTGCCATCGAACCAGATCATCGGGAGTAAAGCGAGGAGAGGTAGAGTCTTGTACGATGCTTAGGCCGAGCAAAGCTATTTATCGCTGTATCATCAGATCAGATTGGATACAGCGAAGACATATAAATGCCAGCATCAGTATGAAATAGGCAAGTTAAATCAAGGCATGGCTACGACAACAACTATTCATAGATTTCAAGAGCTTGAACGTTCAGACTCGCCATGTTCCAAGACTTGACTCTGGAACTCACTTACACCAAGCTGAAACCAACAACCAAGTGGGGACCAGCAACCAAGTTGAGACCAGCAACCAAGTTGAGACCAGCAACCAAGTTGAGACCAGCAACCAAGTTGAGACCAGCAGCCAAGTTGAGACCAGCAGCCAAGTTGAGGTACGTAGCCAGACAGAGATAATATAGCCTGGCTGAGATAGTCAGGTGTAGCCAAACTGAGATATACGGCCAGACTTAGATACTATAGCCTGGCAGTAGGGCACGATACGTAGTCAAGGAGAAAAAAACAGAGCCTGGTTGAGNNCCAGACCGAGATACATAGCCAGGTCGAGATAACAGAGCCTGGCCATGGAGATACGCGTAGCCAGGTAGAGATGTACAGTGAGATATTGAGATACGTAGCCAAGTTGAGATTCGTAGCCAGACCAGGACACCATAGTCTGGCTGAAGTTTTCAGATACACAGTCAGGTTCAGAGTACGGCAAAAGATGCGGAGCCGGGTTGAAACACATAGCCAGGCTGAGACGTATATATAGCTAATTAAAAATATCAAGATACGTAGCCAGACCAGGATGCATGACCAGTTCAAGATATCCAATTTGTTCAAAAAAAAAAAAAAAAAAACAGCTCCCTCTTCCTCCAAAGCCACACTACTGATCCAAATGGTGTAAGTGCGAGAGAAAGTCATTTGGACATTGTTTGAGGGTTTCTGACGCCGCCGATCGCATAGTCAATGCACTCGTTCTTTTGAAGTCCTTTCTAAAGATAACAGTCAGCGTTGATAGACCTTCCAGAGACGATGACGCTCACATTATTGATTCTACCGCCTCAGAGTACATGAGAGCCAAGAGGGGGGATGGTCTGGATAGGTCTTTCCAGCATCTGCCCACTCGTTTCCGCTCCAGGAGCTGTCGCCGTAGAGCACCGGTATCTGACTTGTCTTCCTGGGCACTCATATATACATCAAGAGCAATACTGGCATCACGATAATATGGCTTTCGAATCACGCGACTCGACTTCCTCTCATACCTAATAAGTCCCTCGAGAAAAGAGAAGAGATCCATTAGGCGGACATTAGCTAATCGACAAAGGAGAGTCGAACCTTGTCGTCCGCAAAGTACAAGGTCGATAGCCTTGAACGATTGGATGATACGACGATCGGAGCTTGAGTCTAGGCCGGGTATATCAGTCGTACTCTTAAGCGAAGTCCAGTCGGCTTTGACCTGATCGTAGTTTTTGTTGAACATCTAGATAGGCTCAGGGCCCAGTAGTTTATGATAGAGCCACACGAGCTGGCTGCTTTTTGTGGAGTCTTTTACCTTCGGGCGACGTCTGTGCTCGCTTACTTGGCTCTTTCTCGTCAGCAATCCGTGCTTTAGTCACTGCACTTGGCGTTCCGGTTGTCTTGACAGGTGGACTGTCGTCATCGAGATCCATCGGATCACCATAGTTCATTGACGCTGAGTGTATGGTCAAGTCCACGAGACTTTCCATGATATGATCCACGCCTACGGAACCAGCACCCTCACTTTGGCAAGAACCAGGAAAATTGTGCGATCGCAAAGCCCTTGTAACTTTGGCCAGCAGCCTGTTTCTAAAGGACAGGATACAAGGGAAAAGTATGGGCGCCACAACGTTTTAAGTCGCTATTCAGACAATGGGCCATACTCAGAATTAACTGCTCACTTACCAAAGTGACCGACGGCCCATGCTTAAAACTAATAGAACGAGAAGGCCAGGCGCCGAGCTTAGCGGTAGACTTACACTAAAGATTAAGCTCACTAAAAATTAGGCACACTAGAAATGAGCCACACTAAAATTTAAGCACGTTTAAACGTAAGCACACGCGAGCAGGGACCTAAGATAAACAAGTATGGGTAGTCATTACAGAGACTGGCACAAAGTACGGACTTCGACAAGACTCGCGCGAGGATATCTTGTATGATGGGACAAGCACAGTTGTGCTTTGAGACCACGCAATGTTCAAGGCCAGCTTTTGGATGATACGAAACAGGTTTAATTCACAAAAGATTACTCAAACTATACATGTCATTTGACCTAATCGTAAAACACGCAGCTTGAAGCCAATCTTTATAGACTTGAAAAGAGCTTAGAATCTAGTAAGCCAGTCATCCTACATGGCCGACCCTTTGCGCCCGGCAATGTAGGGTGACGCCATGAAGATTTCTACTTTAAGCATCATGTTATAGAGTGAGATATTTTTTGGATGATCTACTAAGACTCCAGTGGGAGTGGGGGGTGGGGAACCAATCGATTTTCCGACGGTATGAGGCGGAATGAAATCATCATTCATCCCAGCAAGTTATGTCTACTGCCAGTGAACAACACGAAGAAACGGATGCGATTTCCATCGTATGATAGTCGATACAAACTGGCGCAGCGCGCTGTCTGAAGGCCCAATCTGACACCAACCAATTTGCAACGATGTTCTTGAAGCAAACCAGCTTCCTCGTCTATCACAATGACGCTGAAAAGGTGTTCATCCATTCGTGGGGCTCTAACGCGGTTCGAGTGCGAGCCACCAAAGCGAACACCATGCCTGCTGACAACTGGGCACTCGACTCTGAGCCAAGGCCAGTCGGTACAAAGTTTGTTATCACTGAGAACGAGGCGACGCTCACCAACGGCAAGATCACGGCCCGCATCTCGAAGCTCGGCAAAATCATTGTCGAAAACGCCAAGGGCCAAATATTGTTAAAGGAGTATGCGCACAATCTTCGAGACCTCCTAGAATCCAAGTGCAGCGCACTGGAAGTCGAGGCTCGTGAGTTCAAGACAATCCCAGGCACCGAGAACTACCACCTAACTGTTCGCTTGGAGAGCCTTGATCCGGCAGAAAAGGTCTTTGGCATAGGGCAGTATCAACAGCCGTGGCTTGATCTCAAGGGCCAAGATCTTGAGCTGGCTTACCTCAACTCGCAGGCCAGTGTACCATTTGTGTTGTCATCGTTGGGATACGGATTTCTCTGGAACAACCAGGCTGTCGGACGAGCTGTATTTGGCGAGAATATCACTACGTTTGAAGCCTACGCCACCAAGGTTATGGACTATTGGATTGTCGCGGGTGACACATCTTCTGAGATATTGGGAGCCTGAGCTGGTATGACTGGAGGTGCTCCGCTGATGCCCGAATATGGGTTCGGATTCTAGCGATGGGGGACTGTAAGCTACGAGGCAGGGGCGCTAAAATGCCGCGTAACCACCAAACCCCACTGAAACGCTCACCAACAACCTTAACTTTTTACAGCGAGCGAACAGACGCGACAAGCAGGCGGTGTAGCGTCCGGAGGGGAAAAAGATGAATTTCCATCGCACAATGGTGTAATCCAGTTTTGGTGATGTCTTACTATCAAAAGTTGTTATGATAAGCTTCCTGCCTTTACCAGATAACATGGCGATATCAGGGATGGTATTTAGGAGTAAAAGTACGAGTGGTCACCGTTTGGAAGGGAAGGTGCGGCACGGGTAGCGAGCAGGGGGCTTAGGGGATCCAAGAGCCTAGGTCTGCAGAAGACAGAGGAGACTCTGGTGACAAGACGGAGATGGAGGTTTACCTACAATCAGGGGTAATAAGTTTGAAAACCCTTTTGATGCACTAGCACACACTATTTAGCTTAGTTGGGGCTGCGCCTGCTTTTAATCCGTTTTGACGTTTGTTTGAATATTTAGATGGAAACACGAGCTTCCAATTTGTTATGTCCGAAACGAGACTCTCTGGGCCACGCAATTGACCATCATTTCAGCTGCAACACAGCATACTCCAGTTTCGAGGCCTCGATATGCCGGATCAGATCATGAGATAACACGTTGCTTCCCTGAACCAACTCTTGAGCTACTACATGCTATCACAGCACGAGAGTTAGGACAGTACAACAGTTCAGGCTGAAAGCCGATGCAAAAACGATGATTTTTTTTAACACTAATGACGTCGCTCGATGTCTATATATAACGAAGCGAGGTGCCTTAGAGGATGATTATTTGTGTTATGGCCCTATTCAACAGATCAAAAATAGTGTCGATGTGCCGATACAGGTTCGGTCGGCATGAATGCCGGCCGACACACTAATTCGGCCAGAGTTGCTGCTGGCACGGGGAGCGGCTGGCATGATAAGCGTCAGTGGCCGGCAAGGGGAGGCCTGCTGGCAAGAAATATGTAAGCGGGCCGGCATAGGAAATATGCCGGACATATCTGTGCCAGCATGGTCATATGCTGGCCTCGCGCTATCACTGTGCCGGCAGAACCCCGTATAGGCCGATATGTTCCTGGCACGGTGCTCTATCGGCATTTCGTTTCGGTTCTATATTCGTGGCGGCATATCAATCCCTGCTGGTAGCTAGAGTCTTTTTTTCTGACCTCATTCTTGCCGGCAGCTGCTCTCAGGCAGCAGCGTGTCACGAATTGGCTGACGACACCATCCGACGTTGATTCTGTTGACCTCCGTTTCTTCCTACAGTTGTCCAAAATACCCTTCGGACTTGAAGACGAATACCATGAACGATACGGACAGTCTTGGACGAAATGTGGCGAAGACGTTCGACGATGACGGACTCGATGCGATCGATTACTGCGTTCTTGACACCGGATACAAGTTGTGGAAGGTCGATTTTTGTCGAGTCAACCACAGTCAATGCGCGTATGGTTGGGAAGACACAGGCCTAAGATTGGAATTCTTGTCTCAGGAATTTAGTTCTGCAAGATAAGGGAACAATGTAAGATTCCTCTCTAGCAAGTGGGATTTTGTCCGTCGCTACGAAGGTCTCGCCAGTTTTTCCACCTCTCGCCTACAGTCTCCCATCGATTGCTGTCATTATTGGGCTCCTTCCATAGGTCCTCCACTGCTACAACTGGTGCGCGATTGATCTTTTGGTACATGGTGTAATACGTGAGCCCTACCCAGTCACCCTGCACACGCGTCGGGGGGCGCAAAGATAGCCCCAAATCATTCAGAACCCGAGGATCCAGGACCTCTCTGACCCTTGGTGGCTCTTGTCGTGTCCAGAGATAGATATGGCCAAGTGCTGCCGTTAGCAACGCATTAATGAACCACGTGTCCCGGCTCACGTCAAACCTATTCGCAAACGCGATGACCTCCCGTTCCACGGTTTTCTCCCTCACTTCCACGTAGACAAATTCGCCCTGGCTCGTAAATTGCTCCGTACCAAGGTGCCATCCTGCCGGGTGGGAGCCTAACTCCCATCGTCTCAAAACATCGCACATACCCTTCCGCATGTCTTCAGGGCTCGGCACTCTCGCCTCTCCATGTCCGTCCACGTCTTGTGAATTCTGCACAACCTGGGTTAAGTCCTGAGTTGCCATCATGGATTCACAACCGTCCTCTCGGGTGTTATCTGGGATCTTGCCAGATTCCATTATGTGTCCTTGTCGCTTTCGTGCCTAAAACTTGAACGCTTTGCACCCTTATACTCGTCCAATTTAGCACGAACCAAAGAGAAACAGGCTTTGACTTGAGCACAGGAGTAGAGAAGGAACGAATTTGTTGGAGAACGTGAATTGTTGCCGGAGTAGGGCGCTAACTGTTTACCCCGCCTAGTCGCCCCTTTCACGTTGCGTCAAACGGGGCATGGGTCTGCTACATGTATGTGTAAAACGATCCCATGTCAATCTAGAAGAGCTGTCCTGCCCTTTCCCTTGTATAGGGCTGATGCGATAGCGTCTTATGAAATAAAGAGGCTTGACCTGAATCGCTACTGCCTTAAGTTATGTGATGTTATGTTATGTGTGTTTTGCGTCTGGATGGCTGTAACGAAGCTAAATCTTCTTCTACTGGAGCAAAAGACGTGCTAAGCCAGTAAGGTACAGAATACCCCGCTTCCTTCACCATCCAGTGTACCAAGGCATAAAAGGCGCTGTTTTTGTCAAGCCAGTCACTCGTCAGCAGGTTCAAGGGCAATCTGTCGCAATTTTTTCACCCACCAGAAATCCCTCACGCATTGCTACATCTGCTGACGCAGTCCACAATCTCCAGTAACCAAGTGGTAGCTCGTAGTCGACCATCGTGGCGGCAGGGAAAGACCTTGAGAGGGGATCAGAGGCCGACAGCGCAGCTTGTCTTTTAAGGAGAAAAACCCATCGCAGTCGGCGTCGTCGCTCGGAAGAATGTCGCTACCAATGCCATGCACATCGTCCTCTGATACCTCAGGCGTTCTGATTCTGAGGTGCTGCCATTAGATCCGACAAAAAGGTTGCCAGAGAAGGCGAAACTCCTTCTCTGAAAGCTGCTGTTAGGGAACCGATGGCGTCCCCGCAGTTTTGTGTGGCCGTGTAGCCCGTGGAAAATCCCGTCTCTAGCACCGCACTAACAGTGCGTGCCAAGAAAATTTTTTACGAGGGAGAGTAGTGTCTGCATCTGTCCGGGAGCTACCGTAGGGTTGCATTTGTGCATCGCTCATGACCTTTCTCAATTATTGGCAATAAATATTTCTTCACTCGTAAAGCGTTGCATGAGGCTGGACAGCCGTGGCAAAACACGCTCTTTTCGATTGCTGGGAACGCATTAAAGCGAGAGCGCAAATCAGGTCGATTGTTAATCTAGCGACTGCCCCAGTGACTGAAGCCTGAAAACAGGAACCTGTTTGCTATTACTGCAAACGGAGACGACACCCTCCAGCGCTTAGGCTCGCGCGTCAAACTCGCACTCGACAGATCGACCTATATTTAATTTTTTGATCTTGAAAACGAAGACTCGAAGAGGTTGCAGATAAAAGCCAGAGCGTTTTCCAACACCAATCTCTCAGCATGGTTCGGTAGTTATAGTACTCTCACATCTGGGTAATCCCCTGTCGCCGTCAACATGTCAATCGCTCAGTCGACAAAATACACCACAGCCAGCAGCAATCTGTTCTCATGCGAGACCGAATCAGGTCCTTCAATTGCAACGCTTGCAGAGGGCCTGGTTCTGGATGACGTGAAAGCCCTTTTCAGAGATAATGTAGAATACCTCTACGATATCTGGGTGCCTATGGCGCAAAAGTCAATGCTGCCATTCGTTATGGCATCCGATGACCCGCGCATCGTCCAAGAACTTCATAATTTAGTGAAAGAGGCTGCGAGCACAAATTCACCGAACTCGAGAGTCGCCTCGGTTCAGTTCATACGACTCATGAGCCACTTGGAGAGTCGAGTAAAACACGACCGTCGAAGTCGCAAGGTTGTGCTGAAGAGAAGAGCTGACAGCATCGTGACGGACATGTTTGCCAGCGCTCTGGGCTCATCCGCAAGCGGGCCTATTGCTTGGCGCCGCGCGTTTTGGGACCGTCGTCTCCACAAGCGGCGAGCACTTATTGCGGGACCAGCGCCAGTCCTTCTCGTTTTTTATACTGAAAAAGCAGAACGCATCATGTGAGCAACTCTCCTGATCAATAACGTCCACGATTGCTGATCCACGCGTCGTAAGCCGGAATCTAAAAGTATCCAATAAGACCTTGAGTGAACTGGCAGCTTTTATTCACAGTGGTTACCCTGCAGAAGTCAGACAGGCTGCAGAGTACATCACAGAGGTGGGGGTGTCAATCAGCAGGGAGGCTGGTGCCGAAGGGAAGCAGGTCCATACGGAACAGTTGAGGAACATGCTCCACTGACTAAATTTGTTACGCACCATAGTATTTTGCCCACCA